>CAJNJA010100874.1:0-13445 GCA_905231915.1 Symbiodinium necroappetens
TCGTGGTGGTGGTAGTAGTAGTAGTAGCAGTAGCAGCAGGAGCAGTAGTAGTCGTAGTAGTCGTAGTAGTCGTAGTAGTCGTAGTAGTCGTAGTAGTCGTAGTAGTCGTAGTAGTCGCAGTAGTCGCAGTAGTCGTCGTAGTCGTAGTCGTAGTCGTAGTCGTAGTCGTAGTCGTAGTAGTAGTAGTAGTAGTAGTAGTAGCAGTAGTAGTAGTAGTAGTAGTAGTGGTGAGGTGAAGGTTCGGTTCAATTGTTGGCTTTCATTCTTCCACAGTACCTTCTAAGGATTCAAGCTCCGGGTTCGGGAGCTAAGACTAACAGAGCTTTGGACAGATCGAGCTGTCAGCCATGATCTTTTCGGTTCGAATTGGATCGGAAGCATCGGCGCATGCGCAGGGAACGGTCATCCTTAACTGCCATTTCAGCTGATGTGTTTGCAGAACATCTGTGACCACATGGGCGGGTGGTCCATGCCATGGAGGGAAGAGATGGCAGGAGTCGGAGTCGACAGAGAGACTTTGTTCTGTGGGCGTTGTGATCTTCGTGCGCGGACAGAACCGTGTCTCCTTGCTACAGACGTTGGTGTGAATGAGCATGACCCGTTACCAGTTTTCATTCTGTCAGCTTTCGTGGGATTCTATGAATTAAGCTACACTCTGCGCAACGGCATTATGCTGTTGAACAGAACTTCATAAATCCAAGGATTAAATCTTTCCTCGATGGTGGGCCGCAGTACACGTGGCAGCTGGAATAAAAGTGGCAAGTTCTGCCGGGGATCGTGTGGGATAGGCTGAGAAGCGATGAGATGCGTAAAGCCATGGAGTCCAGTGGTTGCGGAATAGCTTTTTGCCCATGCATTGCGACAGCAGGAAACAGAAGAAAGAATGACTAGATGGTTTGGGGTGACTTAGTAGTTTTGTAGGGTTTCGGCTTGTTCTTAGTCGCTGCAGCAGACTACAATAAAGGGTAGAATGGGTAGAATGCGTGTCCAGGAGTTTTGGTTGATGAAGAGGTGCGACTCATGTGAATCGTGTGTGCTTGAAAGGCAGATCATCTTGAGCTGGCATTGCTTGAAGTTGTGCTGCACAGCTGATGCCTCTCCACCCAAGCAACAAGCCAAGGGCCTTCTGACAGAGGGGGGTTGGGACGACCGCCTGATCCAAGAACCATGAAGGTCGTGCCACCTGGCCACCTTGTCGGCCCAAGTCAGCCCAGTCCTAATCTACTTCTCAGCGACTCGTGGCAGACTCGAAATCCAGAATCTTCGGCCAAGAGCTTCGCGGGTTTCTATGTTCTTGTCATGGGTGTTTTGCGGGCTTTCCACTGAACTTGCCGGGATGTCACGCGGTCCTGCAACCTAACTCCCACCGATTCACAACGCAAATCCCGAGCTGAACGGTGCAAAGCCTTGCAATCACGAACTGTGATTAGCGCCATGGCGGAGCCAACGGCAGGTGCTGCACGCCGGAGCGCAAAACGTTTGGGCCTGAAGTGTCCCACCTATATTTGGGCTTGGTGCTTGGTGCTTTGGGCAGTGGGACATAACTTGCCCCTAGTCCTGGCTGTCATATTTCATGGCTTGCGTCCGAGACTGCAAGTGTTGATGAGTCTTGTGTCACGGTTTGGGAAGCTACACGTCCGTGTGGAGGCGCAGTTGCCGGGTTGCTTTGCGCATCAGGAATCGCATGAAATAGGCCCGTGCATTCTGAGCGCCAAGCAAATGGAACGCTGGGTAAGGAACAAATCTCAAGCCTTCGAAGCTATGCTCCAACCAGCACAGTGAAGACTGGCCGCCTACATGTCGGGTTCCATGATACACTGATATTGCGAGCAACAGCTGTAAGTGTAATGGCACACAGTTGCGATGTCATGTTTAGAAGTTCCAGACCTGTCAGCCAGGCTAGCTGCCCTTGTGTCGATGCACTCAGAAATTTGCATCAAGGTCAGAAGCTGATGTCCTTACTGGAGGTCTGTGGCCTGGACAAGGCCGGTTGGTTGAACCTCTTGCAACGCACATCCCATGGAAGCCGTGGCCATGGCCCATGGCTTGTTGAGCCGCCTCAAAAGAGCCCCCCATGGAGCCGCCTCGCTACTGTGTCTCCCATCATGGCACATGCAGACAAGGAAGTACAGACCCAGATAATTGCTTGACATGCAGTGGTAGAAGTGCACGCTTATACATATGTACATGTATGTATACATACATATATGTATATACATATATATGAGATACCAATAATAGGTATCGTACAAACGGGTGTTTACATGCATATGTAGACGTGCATACGTGTATGTTAGACATACACGTGTGGAGGGCATGTAAACATAAACGTATACATGTGTATGTACATATGCACATATACACACACAAGCACCTACATGTTCCAGGAAGCAAATCGCCTTCAAACCCTCTCGGGGTCGGCTGCGCTGGCTGCACCGCAATGCCAGGCCTGCTCTGAAAGCGTGCAATGGAAGAAAGATCTTGTTTGCTGCGAGTTGAGCCAATCTCCTCGCCTCGCTTTACTCGCAGCTTGTTTATCCTCCTCGTATCCTCGCCTTGCTGTGCTGCACTGCCCTAGGTCTTGTTGCGCGATGTTTCGCTGTTCTGTTTTCTGCAGAACGCAAAGATATAACATGCCATGTGTTGCCATTCCAAGCTGCGTCTGAAATATTCCGTGCTGATTCCATGCAGGTTACTGCATCATGCCATGCCCTGTTCAATGACCAATGTTCTTTCGCGCCGCTGGGTTCCGTCCCGCTCTGTGCACTGCCAGTCTCCGTCGGCGATTTCGATTTCACACTGGCTCTAGCTACATTCTTTTAATGTTGCATGACGTTGTACGGTATTTCACTGTAGTGCCGCTGCAGCATCGTGCAATGCACGAAGCTGCACGCCGTCAAGGAAGGACAAGTGCATCGAGATAGTGCTAGGTTTGGACGGTTGCGTTTGAGTCGATCTGTGTGTTATTGCCACGGTTGTGGTAACCGTAGGCCTGGCACACAACTTCGAAACATACACTTCTAGATGTACATCCCGCTAGATATGGCATGGTCTTGAAACCGTACCGGTTTGCAAGCGTAGTTTCAGACGTGAGATCAACAAACGGGTGCCACGGAGAAGGTTTCATGCAAAGGTATGTCCGAGTTGAAGACAGCACCGCAAGATCTCCTCCCCGGGGAACAGGTGGGTCCAAGCCCATGCTACAAGTGCGTCAGAGCAAAATCCCAATGCTTCGACAAGCCACCACAAGCCCGGCAACTTGAGGGTCAAGAAGAGGATCGGGGGTACACTCTCCGAAGTCCCTGAAATGAATTTAAAATGTAAAGACTTAGGAGCCAGGCCAGGTGTTCTCTTCTTCCTGTTGGGGTGGTCGCGAGAGCCGCAAGAGCCCAACTCCGGAAGCCAGCGGCCAGGCTCTGTGTCTCCAGCTTCTGAGGCGCTCCTTTCCGGGACTCAGGCAAGAGGAAGGCAAAGGCACACAACGGATCTTGTTTTTGTTTTGGCGCATAGTTGTGGTTTGCTGCCTTGCAACGTTTCTCCTAGTTTCTGGCTGCCGGCTAGTTCTCTTCACGAGGGAAGCCAGCACCCCAAGCCCCAAGAAGCCCAAAGCTGAAGCATGAGGCAGGTGGAGCTGCAGCGGGAGCTAGCCGAGCTGCAGACTACGGAGGCAGCCCGTCCGGCCTTCGTCACTATCCGAGATGCCTGAAAATCTTGGGCCTCTTCGATGATGACAGGTGAGCTGTAGTCCCTGCCTCGCAATCAGTGACGACTTCGATCTCTTGCGTCAGAGGATTGGTCATGGTCGTGGGCAGGACCGACAGGCCGCAGAGCTCGAGAGCCTGCACTCGAAGAGCCTGGAAATGGAGGTCCATTTGCTTCTCCAGGAGTCGGATTGGCCGCCAAGGAAGGTTTGTGTTCCCCTTGCAGCTCTTGGAGTGAATGCCCTTGCAGGTGATGCCCAAGACTAGATGACCCGCACTTTGTCACTTTGACTTATGAGCATTCCCCGCATATGACACGACTGCATGTGGAACCTGCGGCTTGAACTGAGACTTTCAGATTCAGGGACTGTTGTTCTGCTCGTCCGTCGTGGTTCCGGCAGCAGTGGCGATGATAATGCTGGGAGTCGTAGACTGTGTTTTCAGATAGTTGACGAACCAAGAATAAGGATGATGGTGATGACGATGATGATGATGATGGTGTGGTGCGAACGAGGTAACCACCAATCACTGAAGATTTCTGTAGCCGGATGGATTGTTGTACAGTGCAGGGGCATCTCAGCTCCCTTGTTGATGATTTCATGGCAGCCCAAGGGGTGTGTCGGGGAAGGATGTGCTTGGGTGGACCGCTGCCTGGGTTCTGGTAGCAAGCGGACGCATAACGTCCTTCGGGCCCCTAGCCAGCAGAGAGAGAGGCTGTAATCTATGCCCTGGCAAAGCAAAGCAAAGAGAGACATGCGAACGAGGACGAGGACGATGATGATGATGGTGATGGTGGGGGTGGTGGTGGCTCTGATGCTGAAGGCCGCTATCGTGATGTTGAGGGAAATTTGCTTCTGTTCATTATGTGCCTGCCAGTGCTGCAGGCCAAAATCGAAGCCAAGCGACTCCTGCTCGAAACACGAAGCGTGCTGGAGCGCCTGGGGTTCAGCATCCGGGTAGGCCAGCTGAATGCATGTCAATTTCTGTCTCGCATTCGCTAGTGCGGATGAGGATTGTGCTAGGAGCATTTTGACAGAGCCGAGCTGTGCTTGGTGTTGCTTTGACACAGTATTCCCAGCCCTCGCTGCCGCGGCACCTAGTAATAAGCCCTTTCCAAGCCGCAGGATGCCTGGGATGCTGAGCATTCGGGAACACGTGGCCGCGAATAGATTAAAAGTGGCGCATAGTGACTTAGTGGTGGCTTTGTTGACGGCATTCATTTTGCCTCGAGCATCGTTCATGCTTGGTTGCTCTCCTCACCCTCTGCACGAGCGTCTGTGTGTGTGTGTGTGTGCGCGCGTGCGTGCAGTGCCGCCCTGCTAGCTAGTGGGATTAGAAATTCGCTGGCCATAATTTGCATGCTTTGCTGAAAAATCCGTGTTGCTCCGGAAGGAATCGCTTTGCAATAGGTGGCAGACAGAACAGTTTATCAACCTCACCGAGCATGCGGAGATGTTCGCCCGCATTAACATGCAATCCAGCTGCATGCGATTAGCCTTCATGACTTGTTGCAAAGGGTTCCTGCGAGAGATGGCCTTGCATAGTTAGAAGTTTTGGCCATAGTGTTTATATATTTCGCTTTGCCCCTGACGTATGGTTGAGCCATGGATGGAACGAGCGAGATAGGAGCGGTCTGCCGAACCTGCAATACCTGATGCACCTCTCAGTCTGGAGTTTAGGGTTCCGGCATTTGCGGTGCTTCATGCCGCTGGAGTAGCATGAAGTCCATGGACAGGGTGGCTCGATGCTTGACAGGACTTGCGGCTGCATCCGCAGTGGCATCCAAGTTAGCCAGCAAAGGTGGCGTGGGGTGCAGAGGTTTGCAGACAATGCTAAGGGTCTGTTTGTCCACTGTTCCCGTCACCGTACTTGCTGCTCTTTGACCGCTGCAATCGCTGTCCTGAGTCTTGGAGTGAGACAAGGGAGACATGTCTTGAACCCTCGGGGTCCGAGGCTTAGCTTCCCGGCCTCCCTTGCAGGTCCAATCCCGCATCCATGTCAGCAACAAGAAAAGAAGGACAATCTCCTTCATCAGCCTGGGCGGATGAAAAGCAGCTGGGCAGCGGCAGCAGGATCACGAAGATGAGCAACAGCAACAACTGTGGCATTGGCAACGGCAGCGACAATAGCAGCCGAACTAACCCAACAATCAAAGCTAGCCACCAGCAAAAGCACCGCCGCTTACAGTCTTGCACACCTGCCATGCCGTGCTCAGGTCGTGGAGGATCTGCAGGAGAAGGCCAGGTCTCAGTCCAGGGATGTGCTTTCGCACTGCCCTCTCCACGGCCGTGATCACCCGAAAGCCCACGAAAGCGCACCAACGGCCGTGCTTCCAGGAGGTGCGGCAAGCGCAAGACTGGGACACAGAGGCTCGGCCCGAGCTCTCGGTCGTGCAGTGCCAGTGCCGCGGCCACCGCCGAGGTGCGTAAACGATGGCGGCAGAACTTCGCCCGGCAGCATGAGCCGCTGTGGCACGGCAGCATTGCAGATCGCCTGTTGGAGCTGGTTGGGGTTGGGGGAGGGGAGGTCTGATGGGTTCCGACGACTTCACTTGGTGTGCAAGCAGTTCGCGAGGTTTTTCAGGTCAGAATCCATCGATTGCATGCATTCAGTGCGAGACTTAGGGCCACAGGAGCAGAAAGTCCTAAGAGCTTGGTCATTCGGGCTTCATGACTGACTGGTTCTGGTCCATGACTTTCCTCAACACAAATCGCCTCGCCGCTACTCACTGTGGCAGTACACGGGCCTCGACGCGAGGAACCAGCCTCAGGGCCAGAATCCTGGCGACGTCTCTTTCACGAGGCTCGAGCCGGAAGGGTCCTGAGCATGCGTCTGCAATCGTCTGCACATGCTGCGCTTTGTACCGCTGCGTGAAGATCAATCGCCACTCTGTGCCGCGCCAGGTGGCTGTGCCCCACAAGCCGCATCCACGACAGACAAGCCTTCCACGGCATAAGGCGGATCTTGCCAGACCAGGGCTTTGAAGCGATCCTCGGAGTCTGGAGACCTGCATGCTGCGACTCCTTGCCCTGAAATTCGCATGAGCCGCATCAGGAATGCCCGCATGCAGGAGGCCGGCGGGACTGCGATGTATTTGGACACTTGCAAGCCGGCCTGATGCTCCGAGCTGAAGCCCCCGGAGAGTGTTCTAGAATTCTATGAAGCAGGTTTGGGCGGTCGAGGCTCGACAGCGCTGGCACGAGAAGCATCCAAAGCCAACGCCCTCGCCTTGACTGCTTCAGAGTGTCCTCGGTGCCTGGGTGAGCTTGGGGATGAGTAGGCTCTCTGCCCATTCGAGTGCCGTAGTGGGACTGGTTCCCATTCGAGATAGAGGCAGTAGATCCCAACTTGCCACGAGTCGCAGCCTAGGTGGAGAGAGAAAGCTGTTGACTTGTCGCTCTCCTGATCTGGTCTTCTGTGGGCCTTTCCTCGTGATCCGAGATTCCACCTAAAGCGTTTAGGGAGACGATATGCTTCCCGATTCCTAGCCTGTCTTGTGCTCTGCAACTGCTCTGCAGTCCCTGAGGGACTCCTGCGGCGCAGGCTGCATTGTAGTGACACAGCAGAGGCATTCCCGAGTCCAGGTGAACTGTACTGTCTTTGAGCTTTTCATCAAAGGCTAGTCAGTTCGGCTTGGTCTGCGTGAGGGTTTTCTGAATGTGCTCTGTGGACGCCACGGTGCAATGCTTGGGAATGTCTCCGCCTTCATTTTACATGTTTTGCAGCGCGCGTGTGCAGTACACCATTCGGTCCTCTGCAAAAGTTCACTGCCAGTAGAGTGAGAGAGGCAGCCAGCCACCAAGCCACCTCTTGCATGATGCTCAACCTCCGGCCCAGTCGCCCGATCATCCGCCCATTGTTAGAAGCGGCGGTATGCCGGTAGCCAGAGGAAATTACACATCTTGTGCCTGGCCTTGATGTTACGAAGCTTCTGGCCAAGAAGCGAGATCCCATTGGGAGCGTGGCAGAGACAAGGCGCGGCCTCTGACAAGCCTTTGACCACCTAAGGTGTCACACTACAGAGCCGACGGCCGTGAAAAGGGTGCATGTTCCATGACAGGGGTTGTTCACACTTTGTCAGCACGTCTGATGCTTCTTTGAGTGAAATTTACGGCCTTCACCGGAATTAGCAGGAAAGCTTTGATCTCAAGTCAAAGTGCCTGGATCCGAGTCATACAAGGCAGAGAGAACTCGGCGCGGGCAGAATTGGCTCACAGGGACAGCACGGAATGCGCCGCGGACTCCAACTCATGGCAAAGCCTGCACCCCGAACTGGTCTTCGGGTGGATCCGCACCATCACTCATTGCAGAGCTTTGCAGAGTGTGCAGTGTATCTTGCTTGATCTTGCGTGTGCATGCACCAGCCATCAAGTATCCTCGCTGGAGGCAGTTCGACTTCGTTGTCGTCGGTCTGCGCCTGAGAGGTAGACGACAGATTCAATTTGTATTATTCCCGGCCTGGTTTTGCCGCACAGCTCTGCAACAAAGCGTCAAGGCCGGCTTGATGAGAGCTCAGTGCATTGAAGAGCTTTCACTCGCATGTGATTATGTACAAAACCCTGATCGCCAGTCCCGAGTCTGCCCCTCCCATGTTGCAATGCTCGGGATTTGAGGTGGTGGCAATGCTGCGGGATATGCGTGCCGCGAGCTTCTCGTCCATACTGATGGTTGGTGCCCGTCCTCGCCTGCAGTCCGGTGAGCTTTTATTGTAACGAGGCCATGTTGAGAATTTAAGCGCAGGCCATAAACTGTCGTGTCAATCGGTGGCATGGAGAAATCAGATGCGATTCACTCTTGGAATGCCCTGTATGAAGAGTACCGTACGATGCCCGCAGTTCCTTGGTTTCACCTGCAGCGTCAACTGCACGGCCATGCCACTCAGCACTACTGCGGCGCTCACATAAGCACGCTTTCCAAAGAAGATGCTATGGCGCTATGGTGTTCTCGTGAGCAGATGGGGGCAGCAAACCAGCGAATGTGCTAATCGGAGCCTCGAGCCAAGCTCCCGACCTGGTAGGGAGCCCTAGTTACTTCGGCGACGGCAAACAAAGGCTACCCAAAGTTCTACTGCAGCATCCATTGATCAGTTCTCTTGGCTAGGATTCTTCCATATTCTTCCGGTGCTCAGCCCTGAGAGGGAATTCGCATTCTGAGGTTTGCTGCTCAGGGCGTTGCCGCAAGCAAGGTTGCTGTGGCACCTCGGCTTGGGATGAGCCTGTTCGGGGTTCGGATTACGGCATTGGGCCTGGGGCAGACCATGACACAACGGTTCGGAGTTGCTTAGACGAGTATGCGACCACATCCTTTTAGCACTGGGTTATGAAGGCGGTGCTGGGCTGCTAGGTCATGGTATGCAGTGCTTTGCAACACTGTAGCGCCCCTGTCAACGACGAAAAGTTCTATGCTTGCTTGGCAACTAGTATCTAAACTAGACTAAAGGTTCTTGTTCTCCCACCACAGCAAGTAACGATCGGTAGCAATGGCAAGATGAAGCGACCCTGGGTGGACTCGAGCCACCATACGATGCTGTGGCTCATTGCAATGCCATCACAAAAAACAGCCTTGTCCTTTCTGTACTTCTAGGCTTGGAGCTGAGCGGCAAGGACTGTTGTTCCTACTCGTAGGGCTTCTCGGTTGCGTTGCTCGACATCACAGCCTTGACCCTGTAAAGATCAATGTCGACACCTCCAGCTCCACACATTCGTCAAGATGACAAACTCTGACTTTACACCTGGCATAGTTCATGTCCGGGTTGCAGACAGCATGTGCCCTTCAGCAACGTAGGATCCGTCTCCCAATCAAACCCTGAACTCTACAACAAGAAGCACAAGTGTATTCACCTGTCCTAAAGTCGGAAAGCTTTCATAAAACCGTGTAAATCCTTTCGGAGACCCTGCAAGCGTACATCCTGAACAAGAAGCCCGATTCCGGTGCTTGGAAATGCTTAGGTGACGGCCGAGCCAGTCCCGCCATACGAGCGACCAGCTCTCACGAAAGCGCACCTTTGCACAATATTGTTGAGCGAGAGTGGTCCAACATACTACAGCCAGCACCAGAAGCTACGGAATCATGATAGTACGATTCATGATCGCGCAATTTAGTGCGGATAACAAATATAGCCGGGCAACGCTAGAAGTCGTCAGACCAGCTGGCAGAGCGCAACCCAAAGTTGCAAGCACAATCTTTGTCAGATCACAGCGCCTTTCGATTGGATTTTCGGTCTAACATCTGTTTGCTTCGCTCCGGTCCCTGCGAGTCATCCGGGTTGTTACAAGCTGGAGGTCATCTCTACAGAACCGTACGCCTGAACATGAGCACCCAGTATCGCAATGTTGATATTAAATGGAGAACATGTGTCAGCAGGGTTTCTCATGAAACACTGGCAATAGTGACACGAAAAACTCTTTCGCAAAGAGGCGTTGACATGCAAAGCCTGCTTAGGAGTCTGCTGTCACCAAAACCGCAGACTTGATAGAGTCTCTTTGGCTCAGGTATCTACATCCACCCTCAGCCAAGGCCGAAGCCTTCACGGTACATTCATGTACATTCCATAAAAGAAGGCACGTAAAGGAGTGAGAAGAGCTTCCGCTGGGCGTGGTTCCTAGTTCTGCAACATTGTTACCGCTACTGAGCCTCTTTGCTAGTACCATCCAACCCAATCAACACCCCACTAACAACTTTACCATGCTATTGTTCTCAAAGTGTACTACTCGAGGCTCGGACACCTGCTTCTGCTGGTGCGACTGCTGCCGCTACGCCTACGACTTCAACCATTAATCGTATTACTACTACGGCGACTACTCCTACTGCAATTAATACTTGCACTGATTCCGCTACTGCTCACTACCACGTACCGTTATCTACTACTCCTACCAGTTCCTACCACAGTAGTTGAGATTAGTCACTACTACTTCCTGCTAGTTACACTGCTATTACTGCTGCTACTACTCCTACTGCTACTCCTACTGCTCCTACTGCTCCTACTGCTGCTACTTCTACTGACAGTTTGCTGCCACTCCTGGTGCTGCTACTGCTATTGCTCCTGCTCCTGCCCCTGCTCCTGCTTCTGCTCCTGCTGTTGCTGGTGCTGCTGCTGCTGCTGCTACTGCTGCTGGTACTGGTACTGCCACTGCTACTATTGATGCCACTTCTGCTGCAACTGCTGCTGCATTAGGTGCGACTGCTACTGCTACTACTGTGAGTGCTGCTTCTACTCTTGTTGCTGTTGCTGCTGCCACTGCTGCAACTGTGCCATTGCTGCTACTGCCGCTAAGGTCACTGCCGCCGCTACTGGCACTGCTGCTGCTACTGCTGCTGCTGCTGCTGCTGCTGTCGCTGCTGCTATACACTACTATCACTATCACGACGACGCCATATCTGAACAGCAAGAACCCTAAACCGAAACCCTAGGGGACCCAGAAGACCTCAGAACCGACCGCTCTCGAGGACCCGTCCATGGCTCCTGACGAGATGACAGAACCCCCACCTGTGGTGGAGAAGAAGAAAAAGAAGCCCAAGGATGCGTTCTCTAGGGTTGATTAGGGGTTGGGATCGTGGCCCTGACCAATATAGGGGCCTCAACAATTTAAGTAGGGGGTTTAGGGTTCAGGGGCCCTGACCAATATGGCCAATATGGGAGCCTTTGTAACTTAAATAGCGTGTTGGTGATGCTGACAGTAGAGTTATGTAGGATGGAAGGGTTGCTGGGGCGGCAAGTAATAACGTTCTCGTCTAATCCCTTTGCAACTACACAGTCCAGAATCCCTACTATCTGTTTGAACTGTTATATCATGTTATATCTGACCTTGACTTTAAGCCTCAAGCCCTAAACCCTTAACACCTAATACTGAGGAGGGCAAGAAGAAGGGCAAGAAGAAGCCTGTTGCCGAACAAGCACACAGTGAGTCCGCTGAGCCGGCGCCCGTTAAGCCCAAGAAGGCCAAACGCAGCCGATCACCCAAGCGGAAGAAGAAGGCTTGAGTAATGTAGGGCTCGGAACAATCAGTAGTACCATGCTGAGAATAATCAATATTTGATATATCCTTGAACCGTGTTGAAATTACTTAATGAGTAATTATGGCCTCTACATGAAAAGTGCCGTGGCTTCCAGCTGCACTTGCCACTTGTCCTTTCTTGGCTGCTGCCCGTCCTCCCTACATTTCATGAATGACGTAAACCCTACTCCCTGAACCCGAGAATCAGATCAGATCAGTAAGGCAGGGGGCCAGGGACGGCTTGCGCACCAATTCAGACTTCCCGTGGGAGGTTCTGGACCGTGCAGTTGTGCCTGCACGCCATCAAAAAAGGTCCCACAAGCACTAGCTTACTGGCTCCCAGGATAGCGTCCATGTTTGTTACGTCGCATGTTGGGAAGCCCAACCCTAAACCCTAAACAAAACCCTAAACCCTAAACCCTAAACCCTAAGCCCTAAACCCTAAGCCCTAAACCCTAAACCCTAAGCTTGCTGGCGCGAAGGATACAACAGCAACGAAGTTGTGCTCCAGGGGCCTAAATACTTTCCCTATTATGATTGTTATAAATTCGTGTTCTCATGATTATTTTTATTCTGATGATGATGACTATTATTGTTGTTTAGGATTGGATTGGGCCTTGCAGGGTTGCACTTTCAACCCGATTTTGGTCCCCCTGCTGCCAAGGACCAGACCAGCGAACAGGCAACGTGCGTTTTGTCCACAAGCCCTGTGCAGGTTTAAGTTTCAGGGAAGGATTTGATTCATGGTTTCGAGACTTCACTCCTTTGGAGCTCTCTGTGGATTCGCTGCAGAAAAAGGCCCTCAAAAACCCTAAACCCTAAACCCCTAAACCCGGGTTGAGTCGGTTGAGTGGTTACAAAGTTTCGGGGGCCTTGTGAGTTCAAGCCTAGAGGCTTCCAAGGAAGCTGCAGAGCGAAGCAAGCTATTCCCTTGCACACGAAGGCAGCCCTTAACCCAAACCTACATCTCAAAACCTGCCCCAAACCCTAACCCTAAACCCTAAACTTCAACCTAAACCCCAGTTCCCAACACTCGATTCGGGCCGACTGTAGAGAACATCCCAGGACATTAACCAGAGTTTGTCACGCACACTTGTGTCAGGGTTTTAGGGCTGAGGGTTGAGGGTTCAGGCTTTAGGGTTCAGGATTTTAAGGCTTCGGGCCGTAGAATTCGTCTAGCTCCAGCTGGCACTGGCAGCAAGAATTGACAGTTCGTGGTATGGCTCCTTGAGATAGAGGTGTGCTATACTCACTTCTACACCCTAAACCCCAACCCCTCAACTCAAACCCCTGTAACCCTAAATCCTAAAACCCTAAAGCCGTAAACCCTAAACTCTAAACCCCAACAGGCCTTCATAGACGCCACGGCAAGGCTCTCAGTGAAATTCTAGAACCCCTGGACACAACACCCTTACAGAACCCCCGGCAACCCCTAAACCCAAAACTTTACGGCGGATCGCTTCGATGAGAGGCGCTCCGGGCGCTGGATGTGTCAGATACTGGCCAGGCCCGCTTATTTGGGGCATCTGGGGTTTAGGGTCTAGGGTTTTTAGGGTTCTGGGGTTTAGGGCTTAGGGTTCTAGGCTTTAGGGTTTAGGGTTTAGGGTTCTGGGGTTTTAGGGTTTAGGGTTTAGGGGGTTAGGGGTTCAGGGGTTTAGGGGTTTAGGGTTTAGGGTTTAGGGGCTTCCAGGGCCCAGGGCTTCGGATGTGGGTTGGGCCTTGGGATTTAGGGTTTAGGGTTCTGGGGTTT
>CAJNJA010100885.1:0-18786 GCA_905231915.1 Symbiodinium necroappetens
TCCTTTTTTTTTTTTTTTTTTTTGGGGGGGGGGGTTAGGGTTTAGGGTTTAGAGAAGGTAGCTAAACACATAAGTGGATCGATACATCAATACACAGACGGATAGACAGATAGATAGACAGATAGATAGATGGATGGATAGATGGGTAGATAGGCATGTGGATAGGTTGGTAGATGGACAGATGCGGACTGTGTTAGTATGATGCAACATCCATCCTGAGATCCCTTAACCCGGAACCCCAAGTCCACAAGCATCCCAAATCCCCAATCCCCGTAATGAACAGGCAAAGCTCCATGCGCTGGACTCGGATTTTTCTCGCCTCGCCGAGGATGGCGACGCCACCCTCGGACTTAGCTCCGGGCTCGGGCTCGTCCTTTAGGGTTTAGGGCTTAGGCCATTCTTCAACCGCTTTGGTAAGGCTTCATAGAGGCTTGCCAGGCTTCAGCCCTAAACCCTAAACCCTAAAAGGATTGTGTAAAGGGGGTTGCTTAGAAGCGGTTCTTGAGTGGCTGTAGGGTTTGCGCGTGAACTCGGGTTCGGGCTGGGTGCCAAAGATCTCGATCCTCGGGTACTCCGGCCCTTCGCACAGGAGTTTTACAGGGCTGCAGGAAGCTCTAGAAATGATTGAAGCATGTATGTGTTTGAAGCCTGTTTTTTTGCCTTCTGGCTGTCCAGTAGCAGTAGTATATACTAGACAACTGTTGCGGTAAGAACAACGCCTCCACTGCCAGTCTGCCAGTTCGACCAATGATGCAGACTGAAGCTAAGAGCAGTGCTTTCAGTAGGCAGACATAGCAAAGGAATCGTTGCGTGAAGATGAATGCCGGCAAAAGGAGTGATGATCCTCACACCAGCAGCCGGTGTGTAAGGTAGTGAACTTCGAGGTGCTAATCTGCAAAACTGCTGCTGCCTCTGCTAGGTGCAGGGGCTTTGGGTGAGGGATTGAAGTCGTAAGCTTTTCCCGGTTTCGCTCCAAAAGTGGCTGCCACGTGGCTCCGAAGGCAAGACCCAGCATGACTCTCGGCAGGCCTGCTCCTCAGGCTGAAACGACCCTCAGCGACAGGAAGCAAGGGTCTGCGGGCATCGTGGCCCATCATGGCTTTGTGGATGCTTTCGCTTAGCCGAGGTTCATCAACAAGATTGTGCCAGGGACTGTCAAGAGGAACATCGGCCGCCAGGCCAGTCCTGCGAGAAGCGGTCAGTTTGTGCGTAGCCCAATTTCAGAGACGTGTTCCGCTCTTAGAGTCATGTGGCATGTTGCCGATGAGCACGGCGGCGGTGATTATGGTGGTGGTGTTGGTGGTCATGAGACGAGGCCGACTAAGGCCTCTAGTAACAATGCTCCTAGTTATGGTTTTGGTCACGATGGAATGCCCTCGATACCTGCGCAGACCATCGCTCGCTTCTCCGAGTTGATCAGCCACAGCCGCTCGGCCGTGTCACCTCCTGGGGTACACTGCCTCGGGTTAGGTTGGGTTGCAGTACAAAAACTCTGCGCAGCGGCACGTGTGTCATGTAAGGACGAAATTGACGAATTCCTGCCAGTCTGAACATCACATCATTACCGATGGCTCTGTTTTCTGTCAGGTTTGGACTACAAGCTCACGCTGTCGTCCCAATAAGGGTCGAACTACAGAATCGAGACTTTATGACGTCATCCGCGGTTGAAGCGTCGAGACGTCATCCACATTTCAGAAAGCGATGAAAGCATCGCATCGCGCCATAGCCTGCAGATGCCTCTAGTCCTTGCTTGTGATGCAGTTGGCACCCAAGCCGGCTTTGAAGATGCAGCGAAAAGACGAGTTCGTGTCTCGCACAGATGCCTTTTCGCTAACATCCGCAATCGCGGATTAGGGGCTGGCACAGACCTTCGCTTTGTTGCCGCCTGCTTCTGCAGCTTTGTGCTGCCTGCAGGTTCAGGGCTCTGTGAGCAGCTTTGCAGTGGCCGGGAACTCAGGTTCAGAATGGAAGGTTCTCGAGTTCTCGAGTCGTCATGGCCGTTCCGCGCTGAATCCTACCATCGGTAGCCATCGGCCCGTGGCTTAACCTGTCGTCGTGACCTCCAGTGGTAAGGAGCCGGCACTTCCTCAAGGAGTGAGCCTGGATGAGACCACGGGTGCATTGTGACATGCATTGAGTTTGGCCCCGTACAGAAGGACTAGTTTCGCTTACTTCAAGCAGAGAGGGTCATTTCAGGCATGTTGCTTGTTCAGTAATCCACTGAAGGCAAGTTCCATCAGGCTAGTACCTGGAGAGAGGTCTGATTTTGTCTTTGAATGACAGGTGCCATCACTGGTGCTTTCGGTGCGCTGTGTGGCGAACAGACGTACGTGGTGACGGCCTCCGGGGAGGACCGGTAATAAGGAACCTTCAATTTGCACCCCACATCTTGGGATCTACCCCTGGTTGGGTGCCAGAGTGCACTTCGACAATGTTGCGCTGTGCTGAACCTCGCCAGGATGGACACACGTCGGCAGAGCTGAGTTTCGCCGTGGCCAGGACCTCGGTGACCATTGCGAGGTTATGCCCTAAGCCCAAACCCTAGACCCCCTACTTTCCGGTGGCGGATTTTCCCAATTCAGGTGCTCCCTGCTCCAAAGAACTTGACTTATCCAATGGCGAGGCAAAGGAAATCAGCACCCAAACCAAGCTTTTCGCACGAACTCTTCTGCAATTGCAGTCCCTCCTATGCCGTGGGCGAGCCGATGTCGATCGAGCCAGACCTTGAGGGGCTGTGGGCTTGGACACCTGCCGACCGACCTTGTGGCGTTCAACCTTCGAGTGACGGAGCATGTTGAATGTGCAGAGGTCCGAAGGCTGTACTTTCGCAGTGGAGCCCTCCTTGCCTGAGGCTGCAGTGTTTCACTGTGTGGAGTCATTTTCATTCTGTGCAGCCTGTATACCCCTTCCACGTTGTGCAGCGTGCAAGAGCCATGGAGCCAAAGTCAACATGTTCGGAGCATCTTAGCCAATCCCGTGGCTCTCAGGGGCTGGTGCTAGATCCGGCGACGGGTGTGATCAGTGGCCAGCCTGTGGCAGAGTGAGGGCCTGAATTGTCAGAGCCATATTTCCTGCGCTGTTTGTCCAATGACTGCAGTGTGACATCAGTCTTTTTTCCTAAGCCATGATGAGAGAAATGCTTGTGGCGATTGATGATTGAAATGGTGGTTGTGCAAAATCACTCATGTCCCACCCTGTTCGCTGCTGAGAAGTTATGGTTTGAAGCGGCCTTCCAAGGCCGCTGGAGGCTGGCTGCGCGGCGGCGGTGGTGGTGGTGGCGGTGGCGGCGGTGGCGGTAGCTGTGGTAGTGGTGGTGGTGGTGGTGGTGGTAGTGGCGGCGGCAGCGTGGTAGTGTTGATGACGGTTGTGATGATGGTCATGTTCAGGATGATGATCACAGTAGCCATGGGGACCGGGGATGCTGACGACAATCTTTAGGATGATGAGGTTGTCGATGATGTCGATGCTGATGCTGATGTTGATGTTGACGATGATGATGGCCTTGATTGGGACTGTGATGCTGATGAAGTACGAGGAACTAGGAGGAGCGAAGCAGTTTCTGGTATCGGTTGTGCCGGTAGTGATGGTTACTACTATTAGGGGTGGTCGTTGTCGCCGTCGCATGGTACTGGAGGAGTCGTCATAGCCAGTTTCCAGTTGCAAGTAAGATAGCACTCCTGAGTGTTACTGGTTTGTTGCTTTCTACTCGTTGTTGTAAGACTGACAGCTCCATACGACGTTGATATTCGAGCAGGAGTTCACTGGCATTGGCACCATGAATCACCATGATGAAGTTGTTGGAAATTTGGGTAAGGTCGCCCGAGACCACGTGCGCTCGATGCAATTTTTGTGCACGTTACATCGGATGGCGAGTCTCAAACATGGCTGCAGCACATGTGCCAGGTACATGTTGAGTGCTTCAAACGCCTCTGGCAGCACGACTGCGGATCTCACCTTTCAGGCAGTTCCCTTGAACCAGCAACTTTTCGCAACTTGAGCTCGAAGCCGTCTCAACCCTATAAACAAAAAACCGACCTAGAGGTGCAAGAAGTGCAGACTGTCGATGCAGCGGGCATCGACCAGAAGCTTGCAGCGAAGATCGAGGCAAGGCTCGGGATTCGCTTCGGGGGAGCCGTGGCACTCTTCAGGAAACCACCTTTTCCTCGTGACACTCTTGAACAAGCCCCTTATGGGTTTGGGGTTTGAGCTGAATAAGGACTTGGAGTTTAGGAAGTTCAGGGTTTAGGATTTGGGGCGCTGGGTTGAAGGTTTAGGGTTTAGAGTTGATCCCAGAGTAGGAACAGATCTCGTTTTTTTTGGCCATGGCAGAAGCTCGGTCTCATCAAGCTCATTTCAGAGTTCCTTTTTTTGTGTCCCCGTAACCGAAAGTGTTCGTCGTTTTCTCCCGCGTGTATCTCAGCTGCAGGCGATCGAGGACATCTCTGACATGATCGAAGAGCCGGCTAAGGCACACACTGCGGGCGTTAACAACGTCTAAGATAGAATCCACAACTATTTGTTGCTAGCATGTCGATCCTTGCGTATTCCACAGCACATGGGATGGCCACACACATGATCTCGTAATCATGTTGAGCTTCCGGAGTGAACCCCTAGATCAAACCGCATGGCAAGGCCAAGTCATTCGGAGACTGGTGCGGGCCTTGAGCCGTTTCGATTCTGGCATCTAAGTGTGTTTCCCCTTGCACTGTTATCGGGATTTGCAGGCCCTACAGTAGACTCAACAAGTTTCGTTTCTGTCGGTTATACAGAAATCTTTCGTCGAGCCCTCCCAGATTGAACCAACAGGTGATGATCACTGGAATGGTCGCAAGCGTCTCAAAGCTAGTCAAGTCGTCGAGTATCGTTCGATGATGTGTGCCTTGAGCGACTTGCCCTTTGCTGAATGAAGCTGACTACCTAATCATCGGCCATTCGATATGGGTAGCTCTCTAAATTAGGGTCCCTTGTTTAGGTCCCCAATATAGTACGGCACTTTTGTAAAACATGACCCTATTTTAGACAACTACCCATATTGAAAGCAGCGAGCGGCTAAGTCTTAGGTGTCGCCAACCTTGCCAGTCCAGTTTGTAAGATTGCGACGCATTCCTCGTGTCGATAACAGCTAGTGTTCCGTAGACTCACAGAAGTTGAATTACGAGTCTTGATACTCGTATATTTACTGGTACTGAGGCTCCGTTGTTCGATAGGAGTTACAGCTGAGACAGCTCAGGATGATCTGGATGGTGCATCGTGCGCACCTGGATGACCGAAGCATGTCAGTCATGGAGACATGGTGTGGTGGGTCGTATGCAGCCTGGTTAGAGCTCCCGTGGCGCTTCTTTTCTTAGTATGGCGTGGAAGCTGTGAGCTACCTGCAGGATCCCACTTTGACCGATTTCGATTTCAGCAACCTTCACATGCCCCGTGGAGACCTCGAGGCCGGCTAAGAGCTGAGAGAGACCAGAGGTCGTTTCGAAGTCGTTAAGCGGCTTCTCAGGAGCGGATAGCGCCAAAGCTGGCGAAGGCCCGGAAGCATCTATCGCTTTGTGGAAGTACCGCAAGATGATTTCGACGAGTCGTTGCAGAGCTATGTCGTGTTGGGACAGAAGATGGCAGGCGATGGCATGGAACACCAACATTCAGACCTTGTCGCTGGTGAACTCCAACTTGCAGAAGGACCTTGCAAAGCAAGCCAGTGTGGATCAGGAACAGTAACCCTATGTGACGCAAAGGCTGAAGGTGTCGTGCTCGCGCAGTCTTTGAAAACGAGATTTGGTTGCAAGCAGGGGTGATCAGGGTCCTCCGAGTTTCTTACGTGCAGCGAGGGGGTCGTTGTGCAAGCTCAGGAACAAGACGCTGCTGCACCTCAACCTCGAGTGCTGGCCCAAGTTGGCCCTAAACCCTATAAGCCTATATTGCAAATTATAGACACGGGCGTTGATGGGGGACTGCTTGCTGAGGAATAACTGCTTGGATTCCGCCTCCGTCAAAGACTTGGTCGCACCCTTACTGTGCGCGGCCTTGTCCGGCAACAGCTGTGCAACATCTGTTCGACGTTGTTCTGTGCACTGAGAGATCAGGCCACCAATCTTATGGAAAATCCAAGCAGGAGCCGAGCAGCTGTGTGAAGTGGTCAGCATGTGGTGGGCCTCCGCTGCGCCAGTAAAATCGAGACGTTGCGCGTGGCGCAGCAGAAGCAGGTGGGCAACTCCTTTGGCAGGCGAGGAGAATCCGCCGAAGAGGGACAATCTGCACAGATCGCCCTCCGCACAGGCCAGTGGAAGAGGCGTTTGGCCACTTGCTGGAAAAGAACGAAGCCATCCTCAGGCGCAGCAAGGCGTCATTTGAGACTGTTCGTGCTGATGCACGACGAGGCTGGGCTTTTTTTGCAGCGATGCCCACTGGCGAAACCTGATCGATCGGGACCATGCCTCAGCTGCATCTGCGAAGCAGCAACGTTAAGGGATGGAGAGAGCGAGGGAGAGAGAGGGAGAGCCCTGCTGGGAGGCCGTGCTGCGCAATAACGACTTTGCCAGGCTGAAGCCGTAGCCAGGTGTAGAATGTCGGCAAGATGCAGCTCCGCACTTGGTCAGGAGGCGGAGGAAGCGGAACATGGGCGAGGAAGAGGCTTCGCGTTCCGCTGCCATGTCCGCTCGGTAGCTTCCGTGTCTCACCGAGTCCTCTCAGGAGGAGGTGCCTGCTGAAGAGAAGCCTCTCAGTCGACTTCTGCTGAAGACACCGCCTGCAAAGCCAGCCAGCGAGCTGCTGCCGGAGGCCTCCTTTGCAAGCATCGTAGCAAGCAGGTTCAGAGTATGTATGCAGCAGCATGGACAGATTTCTACTCAAAGGCCTTGTGCATACACATATGTGACTCTAACACATGTACTCATGCATTTGCATTTACACTCGTGCACATGCAGATAGACAGCTAGCTAGATAGATAGATCGATGGATGGATGGATAGACAAATAGATGGTTACATAGCTAGATAGACGGACCGACAGATCGATTAATGGATAGACGGACCGACGGATCGATAGACAGATAGACCGACCGAACGATCTGCAGATCGAGAGGTAGCTAGGTAGCTAGCTAGGTGGCGAGCTAGTTAGCTGGATACTTCGATGAATAGATAGGTTGATACATAGGTAGATACATAGATAGTTAAGTGGACGGATGGATCGATACATAGATGACGCTAGATAGGTATACGGTAGCCAGGATTAAATCCAGACAGAGACAGACAGACAGACAGACAGACAGACAGACAGACATACAGATAGATTCACCCAACGATGCATGTACATAGGTATCGGTTCATAGTATCAGTATGCCTACACACATGTGTTTGTGCTTGTATACAGGTGCTTATATATTTTATACATACATATATATGTATATACATATATACATGTATATGTATATGTGTGTATATGCATGTATGTGGATCATATGTCTCTGTGTGTGTGGACATACAAAGGAACATGCGTCAGTGCTTGGCTTAGCTGTCCTGATGTGTTCAATTTACCGCCTAGCTGTGAGGCAACCTTGAACAGCGCAGTTCAGTGTCCAAACAGGCGAGAGTAGCTCATGACAATATATAGGAGCTTCATCTAAATCCCTACGTCACTACGTACCAAAATTGCTTTTTGGGGTTCCTTTATTATCACTATAACAGAAAATCCCAAAACCCTGGTCTACTTATCAAGGCCAAGGCGCCCCCTGCCCCCGCATATTATTATTTTGATGCACGTTGCCGATTTGCAAAGGCCGGAGAAGCTGGTGGTCATTGGTGGCGGCTACATCGCCGGGGGCTCAGCCCTTGCAGGTCCTTTGTGTAGCCAGTGTAGCGATGGTGCATCTTGAGTCGTGCTTAGTTGGCTCAACCAGACGGAGTGGCCGAGCAGATCTAAGGCGGTAGAGTTTGCGGGCTACTTCCACGGCACGGTGGCTCAGATGATGCAGGGTTGCGTAAAGCACTATCGGCAAGTCGAAATCCGCGAAGCCTTCCTTTTGCAGCTTGCATGCTCAGACATGGTCTATCATAGTTGTGTAGCCTGAGCCGGACATGCACGAACAGCATTTCAAACTTGAAGCAGCGTTTGAGGCTATGGCACTGAAGTCCACTTGGTGTTCCGACAGGACTGGCTCTCTGCTTGCATAGGAATCATGGCCTCCTGCTTGTGCTTTGGCAGCAGTCTCGGATGTCTGTGAAGTTCAACACAAAGCAACAGCTGGACAAGGACAAGCCTCTGCGCGGCTTCGACGAGGACGGCTGACACAGCTTACATGCACGATCGTCCAGACATTCTGTCCTCAAGAGCTCCAGACTTGGATGTTATATTTGTCAGGCTAGGCAAGACAGCGTTGACCCGATGTGTGCGTGCCGCCGCCGATCAGGCCATCAGTCCACATTATACTACTAACCCCGATAGGTCCCCAAAGCCGGAGCTGCACCGAGAGAGCATCAAACCGAAGACAGG
This sequence comes from Symbiodinium necroappetens, assembly GCA_905231915.1. Classification (NCBI taxonomy): domain Eukaryota; class Dinophyceae; order Suessiales; family Symbiodiniaceae; genus Symbiodinium; species Symbiodinium necroappetens. The sequence goes on from CAJNJA010100885.1 coordinate 8,484, forward strand.
TAAATTTAAACGGTTGTGTAGCCAAGGTTTCGCAAGTACTGGTCGAGGCCGCTGAACTGGATCCTAGGGCAAGGAAGTGTAAAGCTGAACATGGACTTCTTGCAATTTCAGAAGTTCGATGCATTTCAACTACTTCTGGCATTGACCGAGAAAGTGATGGTCGGCAGACTGGTTTAGCCAAAGATCCCGCACTACCACCGTTCTCCCCAGCTTTTGCATCTACTAGTATGTTGCACTGCCGCCTGTATGTTGAGTATGGAATGTCCCTGAACTCAGACTCAGAACCCTAGTCCTAAAGTCCTGAGCCTGAGCTCTGACCCGCAAAGCCGTGTCAAGGACATCCGGGATCACTTGCTCGAGCTGACCAAAGCCAAGGGCATCCACGTTCATGCAGGCACTCGACTTCAGACTTTGGGATTTGGGCTCTTCAGGAATACGAGTTTCAGGCGCCAGCTTTCATCTTCGGCCTCAGCCACGGGTTTGAAACTTGAAAGCTGGTTTTGCCGAAGACGAGTTTTGGTACTTAGCACCGCCACGGAAGACCACTTCTTGCAAATGCATGCGCTTCTCCGATCTGGCTGTCGATCTGTTCATCGGTCTATCTGTTTGTGTATCGATGCTTGATCGCAATCTACTCTAATACAATCTAATGTAATCTAGTCGAGTCTGGCTGTCTCTCTGTCCACTGTACCTCTGCGCTTAACTACCTTTCTATCTATAACTCTGTCTATCCATTCTTCGGTCGATCTATCCACCTATCTCTTTCTCTATCCACCTATATTTTAACATGTACATACATGCTCAGATTTGTCTTCTTTATATGGACAGGCACGCATGAACTTTCGTTGTATGTACGTATGTATGTAGGTAGGTATGTTCGACTGCTTATTAGTATTACTACCATTATTTTTATAGTATTATTATTATATATATATATATATAGAGAGAGAGGGGTATGTTCTTATGCAACTATGTATCTGCAGGGACTGTGTATGTAGATACGCAGATGGGTATGAACATGTATGTGCGAATGTGAAAAATGTCATGTCTGTCTGCATGCATGCATGTACATATGTATGCACGTATGCATGTACATACGTGTCTAAGTGCCGTAGGTAGGTAGGTGGGTAGGTAGGTAGGTAGGTAGGTAGGTAAGCAGGTAGGCAAGTAAAGTAGGTAGGTATGTAAAGGGCATACTAGGCAGGTAAGCAGGTAGGTAGGTATGTGTTTCTGTATGTCTTTGCGTCTATCTGTGTGCTTGTGTCCGGTCAGAGCCATGGCCCATGTGCCGGGAATTTAGAACGATTATTTGACGGAGCCATCATGGTAAACTTGGCAATCTTGGTCAGGGGGGGCAAGATTGCCGAGCAATCTTGGTCATCTCGGGCCACTTGCCCCACTTGCTCGCCAACTAGTTTATTTTTATTGCAAGCTTGCTGCTCCCCTCCTTGCCCCACTTGCTCGCCGACTAGTTTACCTTTTGGAGACCAAGATTGCAAGCTTGCTTGGCAATCTTGCTCAAATAATTGCCCCAAATTCCCGGCACACTGCCATGTCCGATCTCCAAAATATCGATTTTCATGCAAAGAGGGGGCCTCAACGACTGGATCACACAGCAGCCCTGCAGGCGAGAGTCCGCTGTCCATCGAGGCTGGCCATTGGAGATGCTAGGATGGAGAGGGTGAAACACAGGCATCTTTTTTTCGGTATGCGCCGGGTGCTTCGACAGCCGCTGCTTCTGATCCTTTTCTTTTTTTGCAGGAAGGACCTGCCACACAAACGTGAGCAAACCAGCCACTCAAGGCCTGAAGCGGTACTTATACAGCACCTAACCCTAGTTCTCAACCGCTCGTCCGGAAGCTTGCTGGCTCAAGAGACACTACAATGCCCTCGCCGCTGTGCCCAGGCTCATAATGGTGTTCTAGCTTGTTTAACTTTCGGTCAGTTTCCTTGTCGAGCTAGCACCGCATGAGTTGCCAAGCCGACCTCGAGACGATTTCACAGCTTTGCTGAACCCCTGTCCCCATTTTCGCTTGCAAAGGCTAAAGGCTCCAAGGTTCCAAACAGAGCTGAGGTCGCACGGGTCGAGCACCCGAAGCCTGTACCCCCACCCGGCAATAAGAAGTAGAAGCAGCAACAGGTCGGGGAGGTGCAGCCTCTTCTCAAGTCTTGCACGGCTGTTTGCTGCTGCAGAGATTTCATAGATGAAGTTCGACAGCAAATCCCAACAGCGTTCTCCCGAAGTGACACACTCCAGTTTTTCACAGTCTGTGGGCACCCCCACTTAACCCTGGCAACGGGTACTTGAATCCACTCAGCCATTGTGAGTAGCACCCCTCTTGCTCTGCTCGGGTCGGATAAAGCGAACCCCCCCATCCAGACAAAGTCTGCAAGCGCTTCTCTGGCCCGCGAGCCGAAGCTTGAATGGAAACTCGAATCACGCCGTGGTTTAGGGATCCGGGCTTAGGCAGAAGAGCCGTACACAAAGTGGAAGTGTATAGAATGCACCGCTGTTCGACAGGCGCACCGTGCATGTATTGCCTGACTTCCTGTTAGCACTTCAACTGAGGCGCTTCATAAAGAACGACAGTGGGGGCGTCCAGGAACTGGCAAAGCCACGGGCACCTCAGCTGCCGGAAGCTTCACCCTCACATATACCCGTGGGTTTAGGCTGAAGCTGTTTTACTGAGGGGCTCGTACTTTCATGCATTGAGGGCCAGGGAAGCCTGCTACCGAGGTGACGCCTGCCACCTATACCTCACCGAGAGAATCGGACAACGTGCCTGCAGGCGAGCAGAACAGCTCAGGTTTGCGGTTCAGGAATTGATCGCGTCGCCACAGGCTTTTAAAGTACACGGAGCTAGGCCCGCCTTTTCTGTACCCTCTCCTTTCAGACGACGAGCTGCATGTTTCGAACTTGATGAAGTGAGAGATTGAACATTGCAGCGTAATTAACGCGGCTAGCATAGAAGCCTAAGTTGTCGCATGTCGCGATGAGGGGAGACTGAACAGGAAGCACCCAACAAACTAGGCGATGCATGAGATACACCTACCTCCAGCTTAGACTGAGTCCTCTCATGCTCATGTTGACCTGATTCGTTGCTATAGCTGTCTGCCGGGATCAGTCAGCATGGCTCGAAATTCTCCGTGACTCTCCCCGTTGATATGATCATTATTCGATGGAAGGCAAGCGGCAACATTTTGGTTTGTCTTGATGCAGAGCAGTACCATGCCTTGGTGCTGCGAGGCGGCAGCAACGTGAGAACCCTCAAGCGTCACTTGTGCGGCTTGACAGGATACACTCGCTTCAGGCAGTGTCTCTTCGACGAGGCTAACGAAGAAAACTTCTGCGAGCTGGCTGATAGCTCTGTCTTCGGCTTTCCCGCAGTTCTGTCGTTTTTAGTCAAGGGCTTTGTCCCAAGCGACAAAGAACGGTATGACGAGCTTCTGCTAGCTGCAGAGCACCACCGTGATCATGACTTGGAGATGCTACTGCAAGAGCCCCAAAGGCCAGACCTTGTCGATGAGACTTGGCGGTGGTCGGCTCTCCACGGTGCCTGCTACTGGAACAGCTTGGACTGCATTCGCTTGCTGCTTGAGGCACGCGCTCACACGGATGCTGTGTCGGAATACTCTCCCTGGCAGGGGGACTCAGGTGCCACGCCCCTTGTCGTAGCTGCATACAGAGGCAACCAGCGAGCCGTGGCACTTCTGATCGCTGCAGAGGCAGACCTAAACTATGGAACAGAGGTTGGCTGTTCAGCCTTATTAATCGCTGCCGCCGGTGCGAATCGTGACATCACCCAGCAGCTGCTGTTGGCAAGAGCCGACGTGGACAAGGCCACTAACCGCGGCATATCGCCCTTGTTCGTGGCTGTACGCAATGGTGACAATGGCAGTCTCGGCATAGTCCAGATGATGCTGCAGGCAAAGGCAGCTATGGACAAAGCATCCAAGGAAGGGACCATGATACCGCTGCACATTGCATCATGGATGGGTCATTGTACAACTGTCCAGCTCCTGGTGCAGGCTCGTGCGAACGTCAACAAAGCCGACAGGATGGGTGTAACTCCACTCCACTTGGCTTCAGCAGAGGGCCGCACTCGCACTGCACGGATCCTTATTGACGCCAGAGCGGACTTGAACATGGCAACCGTCAAGCGCCACACCGCGGTCTTCGCAGCTTGTGACATGGGCCAAATCGAGGTAGTTCAGTGCTTGCTCGACGCAAGAGCAGACATCAACCAAGCTTCCGATGAGAGCGGACCTCCCTTAAGCGTGGCTTGCTTGCACAAGTCTGCTGCCGATGTGGCGATTCGGAAGAAGTTGATCCAGGCGAGAGCTGACGTGAACAAGGCAGATGAGGAAGGCAATTGTGCTTTGCACGCAGCTGCCCGTCGCGGGAACCGTGAGGCAGCAAAGCTCTTGCTCAAATCGAGGGCAGACGTGAACCAGGCCAGCTCGACAGGGATGACGCCTTTGTTGAATGCCGCAGCTGCAAATTCTTCCAAGGACACCGGGGAAGTGGCTTCTTTGCTCATCCAGTACAGGGCCGACCTCGATCGGCCCGATGGCGGAGGTGAGACGCCCATCTTCGTGGCATCGAGCACGGGAAATCAGAGGGTTGTGAGCTCGCTGCTGAAGTCCAGAGCTGACATCGAGAAATGCGAGGACGGCAAGCCGACGCCGATCTTCATTGCTGTTTGCAAGGGTTTCACTGACATCGTGAGGATGTTGGTCCATGCCAGAGCCAGACTTGATATCAGGAGGGAGAAGGTCACACCACTCATGGTCGCTTGTAGAAAGGGTCACCGTGAAGTCGCGCAGCAGATCATTGATGCCGGTGCCAGCATTGAGCAATGCGGTCAGGATGGGGATACACCTTTGTCTGTGGCCACGTCGCGAGGTCACTGCTCAGTGGTGCAGCTACTCATCTCTCGCCGTGCTCATCTTGACAAAGAAGCGGAGAATGCCGCCACAGCCCTCTCGATCGCTGCTTGCAGAGGTGACCAGAAGGTTGTACAGGAGCTGCTTCGCGCTCGAGCACTTGTCAACAAGGCAAATGCAAATGGGGCGACAGCAGTATTTTTTGCTGCCCAGGAAGGCCATGTAGGAGTCGTGCAGCTCTTAATTCAGGCCCGAGCCACTTTGGACGAGGTTGCCGAAAACGGCGCGACAGCCTTGTCAATGGCTTCTTGCAAGGGCCATGTGAAAATCGTGCATCAACTACTTCAGGCTGGAGCTAAGGGCGGCCGCTGAAAACCGTTTGCGCTCATTTGCCATGCTGCCACGTATCCAGTCAATCAGACATCAATGCTTTGAATCATAGTTTGTGAGCGACCTATTTGAAGACTGAATCGCTTCAAGTCTACGTAGCTTGCATAACCCCGCGGCAGAATAGATGCTGGCACGCATGAAGGAGCAAGCGGTCATGGTTCGAAAAAAAGCAGCACCCATGAGCTGCTGAAGGCACCGGGAGAGACCAGCGTGATGTTCTTGGGCTGGAATCCTTCGTGGTAAGCCATGGTCATCGTCTTGTTTTCGCCGTGGTCGAAGGTGGACTTTGAGAATTTGATTTCTTGGAGAGTTGAGAAAAGCTATATATGTTCAGAGCTCATGGCGGCAGTTGCTGGCATGCGATTGATTTTGGTTAACGCAGTTCAATGCTGTTGGGGTTCGAGAACTTTATACTTTCAACCGGGGTACAGGAGCTGAGCGACTCCTTCGTGCTCCACCGCGCATTGTTGAACGAGCTGCGAGACATTTGCTCACACCTCCGAGTGGACATCAAGGCTGCAGCTGGTAATCGAGGTCTGACTGCTTTGGAGGTCAAGGATGGACTGATGCTATGTAGGGCAACGTAGGGGTGTGCGGTCTTGCAAGTGCTGGATAGCATGGCGCTTCGGATGTCGGGGGATTGACTGTCCTGCTTCTGAGAGTTACGGGCTGCTCGGTGTCCGCAGAAAGTGTTTGTCAGCCGGCATGTCAGGAACTACAACTGGTTCCTTGATCGCGCAATATCAATAGTGTATGAGAGTGACTTGTGGAGGACATCTTACGCTTTCGAAGGGGTGTGAGATGCTTCGAAGAAGTCGCACGACTCGTGCCTGCATGCGCGGTTCCAAACTGATTGATCCGCGGGTCCCGTGAGGCGGGTCGACATTTAAGTTTACCTATGTTGGCCTTGGAGTTCACCTTTGCTTTCTCTCGTCGTGTACGAAGTTTTCATCGCATCCCCTCAGGCAGATGTGGCGAAGCTCCTTGACGCAAGAGTGTGCGACGGAGCGGAGGATGTGAAGGCGGGTTCTGTTTGCTTGGCTGCAAGGCCTAGCCCAAACCCATACCTGGGTCCTTGCACTATATACGTAAACCTTCAAGCTCCCGCAGCAGCTCAACTTGGCGCTAACTCCTTGGAGCTTTTGCCCAATTCGCAGCTCCTTCTGCAGGCTGCTTGGCTCACCCCAGCGCCCGCCTCCCACTTGAGGCAGGGAGCAGAGCCTCTTGAAGACAACAGTGATCGCGTGCGCGCCTGTGTGTCCCTGTGTGTTTGGGTCTCTGCCGCTGTCTGTTTTGGATGTGTTGGGTAGTGTTGCGCGGTCTTTGGTTTTGGAAGAAATGTTAAGGTTGAGGGTTCTTCAGTGATATGTTGAGAAACCTTCGCTGAACATGGCCTGGTGATGGCGATTTGCATGCAGGACCTGATTCCGCATGTTGTTACATGTGTGTACATTAGGCTCATGTACCTATAATATTAATACAGTTCAATTAATATAATACGTCATTTAGTCACATATATATATACACACACAAACTTGTTTATTTATTTACATAATTATTTGGAATATATATATATATATACATATATATATATATGTATTCACACTCCATACGTACATATATGCATACATACATCCATATATACACATACATACATGTTTCAGAATGTAATAAGAGTAGAATACCAAATGCGAGAACACAACATTTTATAGTATGATACAATATACTGTTACAACATGACAGAATATAAATTATATAATAAAATAGAGCATAAGAGTCTCAAGCACTACAACAAAAGAAAACATACTATGACATATATTAGTTTCATGCAGTACACTTTAGTATAGTATGTATGGTATAGTATGGTATAGTACAGTACAATACAGAATAGTATAGTATAGCTTAATTTGCATAAGAAAATGATATAGGACGATGTAATATGTTCTAATGCAATACAAAATTAGACATGTGCACTAGTGTACATGATTTAGTCTTCTACATGTATGATTTCATCTTCTACATGTATGTGTGTATGTCTGTATGTTTGCGTGGATATATATATATATGTATATGTATATATATATGTGTGTGTGTATGTCTATATGTGTATATATATATGCTGTTTAGTCTTTTAAAGTAAACGTGTATGCATACATGCATATGTGGTCGTGTCAGTGTCTCTGTCTCTGTGTCTTTCTGTCAGTGCGTATGTAAGTCTATATATACATGTACATATACATCTATACATCTATACATGTACACACACACATATATATATATAGATATATATATATACATACATACACACATAGATTCATACATGTACATGCATACGTTTGCAATGTTTAGCACTCTGGTTCCAGTTCTTTCTATCGGATTTCAGGGTGCCGAGTTGCACAGCAGGATTCGCAGGGCATGTCGGCAGAGGATATGGGGGTTCGGTTCGGCGTTTTGGGATTGCAGGGTTTGTGGGGTTCGAGGGTTCGGGTGCAGGAGTTCAGGATGGATCTCCGGAGTATATGTGTGCTGCTGGATGCTGGCAGCTTATGCACTTTTTCAGGTTTCTGATTTTGGTCGCAATGCTATTAGGCTATTAGGCTGAGAATTACGCCCCAAACTTGCGGGACCCATCAACCTTGGCGCCAAGCTTGCTTATCTGTTAGTCAGACTCGCTTAAGGAATATGAAGAGATGGAAACCGGGTTTTGTGCACAAGGCTCTTGGCGAGTTCGTGTTCACTTCGGAGTGACCCTAGAACTCTCCACGTCCCGGCGATCAGAACCTCTGAACACCGACTTTCATGGTTCGAAATTGGCTTGCGCTTCTACCGTTCGGCTTTGAGGTTGGAATTTCTGCCGAATGCCATTCAATTGGAAGGCGATGGCCAACGGGGTACACAATAGAAAATAGTTTCTTCTGGTTGATGGTAAGAATTGCTGGGCTGGGAAGGGCTGTTGTGGGCTTGGTGCATTGATGACTGGTTGAAGTTGACGTCCTTGGTTCAGCACTCGACGGTTGGAGGCTTAGGGCATGACCAACGTTTCTTGAGCTGCAGCGGTCGCCAGGAATCGGACATAGGTGCGGTGCAAAGCCAGCGCAAACCAGCAAGCGAGCGCCTTTCACAGGGACGAAGTCATGCAACCCTGAAGTCGAAGCAGAATGGCTTTCAGTCGATGGGAGGGTCGACACCTTTGAGTTTATTCGACGGGCCTGAAATGCTGCCTTAGGCCGGGCTTTCGGTAAGCATTGGAGTCACTGGAGTTGCTAGTCTTGAGTGTCTCACAGCCGCGACCGGCGACATCCCTGGCAGATGCCGTGGTCGACACTGCCGCAGGGGAAGGTCTGGAGGCCAGGGAATGCCGGGGATGTCTTCCTTTGCAGGCGCGTTGAAGCCAAGCCTTGTTGGGAGTGAGACATGTGAGATCCTTCTGGCTTACTGCATCGCCAAGTTTAGGAGTTCAGATGTCTGCAGTTGACCTGGAAGAAAAATGCGGCAACGTGTACCGGCGGGTCCGTTTCTGTATACTATGGCTGCTGTATGCCTTTCCTGGTACCTAACCGTAGTACTCCCTTCAAGGTGGCCCTCTAAAAGTGCCGAGCTCCAGCCAGCCCAGGGCGCAGGGCGCAAGCTTGGAGGAAAATTCTCATCGAGCTTGATCCTGTCTTCCGGGATAGATAGCCCCAAGATCCAAGATGGTGCCAGGGCAAAACGCCTGGATCGGAGAGCTTTCGCAAGGTGTCCGACTTGAACGAGGTGAACGAAGCCGACTTTCTTGCGGATGACCGGACAGCTGAGGCATCCAAGGGGCTGACGGCACGGGTAGCAATTCGGGGCATAAAGATTCAGAGCCGCACTGGTTCCCTTCTCAGTACAGATCCGCCACACCACACGTCAAAGATCAAAACGATAAAGGTCCATAAAGACAAGGGGCCCTGCGTGCCTTACACGAGGCAGGCAATGCTAATTTCGCTATGTTGAAATCAGGTAAACGGTCGGAACGGAAGAAGCACCGCTACGTTAATTGCGAGGCTTCTCAACCAAGCTGGGCTCAACAGTGCAAAACAAGTAGGTTTGTCGTGGCCCCGCCCAGCCCTAAACCTACCGCGATCAATAGCAGTACACGGATCCCTGCCCCTTCGGCTTTCTCGCAGCCTGCCACGAATCATGAAGCATAGCAGCAAAACCCTTCTTCCCAAAGCGGAGAGTGGCAAAAACCTGTAACTCGTCGGGAGTCACATCACTTGCAAGTGCCGAGCCCGGCCCCTGTTGTGCCCCTCCCAACATGCAGGCCATGGCGGTTTCAAGCATGATGGGCATTAGTCCGTGGCAGCAGATGGAGGTACGAAGACAGCGAAGTCCCGGTGACGCACTGGTCGTAGCTCGCCCTCAGGCTCTCGCGCATCTCCGAGAAGGCTCTGGCATTCGCCTGCCAGCTGATCAATGAGAGACTTCGCAGCACAAGCATCCTGGCAGCTCGGCGGCGCCCGGTCATCTGGGCCTGTCATCAGCAACGGCTTCCGCAGCCCCCCCTGCGTGCTATCCCAGCGGGTGAGGAAGTAGGCAGGACGGCTTCCTGGCCTAGCGTTGCCTGCTGCACAGCCACGGGCTTCCGGGCCACTCTCGCCGAGCGGATACCGCATCCACAATCCATTGAGCCTCAGACGCAGGCCTCTGAGAAGCAGGGAATCGTACGCTGAAACTAAAGGAACTGTTTACCACTTGCCACGCGATACTCCTTTCTATCCTCCTTGGGCCTTAGCTTTTCTGTGACCGTCCCATGCTTGCGGATCAGCTCCCGTCTCTGTCGTCTGGGTGCGGGAGTCCATCCGCAAGGATGGGACGGTCAGAGAAAAGCCTGAGGCCCAAGGAGGATAGAAAGGAGCTTGAGCTGACGGGCGATGCTTTGCAAGTGAAAGGAGCCTTTGCTAACGTGGATGACCTCAAGATACCTTCTGGAGCATTGCCAACGAGCTGGAAGCCACCAGGAGCCTTTGCTTATTTGGACGACCTGAAGAACTTCTTCAGG
>CAJNJA010100896.1:5999-18783 GCA_905231915.1 Symbiodinium necroappetens
TCATGTACCTCTACAGCTTTGTTTGGCGGTCCCAGTTGAAGCCCGACTGCGACTTTCGAAAGCAGCTGGCAACAGTCTTCTGAGAAAACATGCAACGCCCTAACTGTCAGGTCAGGATGATCCTTGATAGTCATGTTCACAAGCATGTATTAAGTTTGCTCATATTTGCTGGCAGGCGTGGGTTAGAAGCACATTCTACTAAAAGATGACTTCCGAAAACCATGCGGTCACTTATGTACGTGTGACCTACCTCTCTCGTTCGTCTGTTGTCTGTCCGTCCGTCCGACTGTGTGCCTGTCTGTCTATGTGTTTATCTATTTGCTTGCTTATGTGATTATTTCATTATTTCTAGGATGTATACATATATACATACATACATACATACATACATACATACATACACACCTGCCTGTGTTTATCTGTGTATGTACCTTCTTCACTTCATGTATGCATGCATGCATGTGTGTGTGTGTGTGTGTGTGTGTGTGTGTGTGGGGCTGCGCGTGCGTGTGGTGTGGTTGACAAACCGACAAGATCAGACGGTTTAGGGTTCAGGGTTCAGGGCTTGGACCCGACGGCGGCTACTGAAACCCACGATTACGACCTAGAACATCTCCTGAAAGCATGCGAGATGCACGCAATTCAAGGTCCGGTCAGAACAAATTCATGTCTCACCGTTCACAACAGGTTCACAGATACTTCCATATGTATAGGTATAGGCAACTAGTTACTTAACCATGTGTTTATGTACACTGTACAGTTTATACACATGGATGTTCCCTTTAAAACTTTAGGTCTCCGGTACGACAGCAATTCGCAAACAATCCCAGTACCTCTATAACATGATGCAGGCAAAGGTACAGCTAAACCTCTGTGTGCACGCATGCCTGCCTGCCTACCTGCCTACCTTACCTACCTACTACCTACTTACCTACCTACCTGCCTGCCGACCTACCGCCTACCTACCTACCTGCCTACCAACCTACCGACCTACCGACCTACCGACCTACCGACCTACCGACCTACCGACCTACCTACCTACCTACCTACCTACCGACCGACCGACCGACCGACCGACCGACCTACCGACCGACCGACCGACCTACCTACCTACCTACCTACCTACCTACCTACCTACCTGCCTGCCTACCTCCAGACATGCGTGTCTGTAGGTGTTCACTTAAGTACAAAGATACACACGGCATGTATTCATTGGTTTACATACATGTATATATACATGTATGTATATATATATATACATACATACAAATATGTTTACACCTACGCACAGAATGTTTTCTCGCAGAGAGAGTGCTAAGCTCATTGGGAGAGATCTTGATTTCTCCAAGCTGAGAGACTCAAGCTGCCACCTGGGCAGCCGTCAGACTTCAGGGCACCCGTTTGGGTTTTAGGGGGTGAGCTGTGTTTTTGTAGAACACGACGCCTAGAGGTTGATCCGGCAATCTAGCACCCAGAACCCACGACACCTAAAGCAACTGAAAGCGTAAACTGCCTGTCCTCAAATCCCGAGACCTAATAGGGTTTAAGGTTTAGGGTTCTAAGCCCTGAGAACTTTACTAAATCGAGTGAGAACATGTGAGCACCCAAAATCAGAGACCCGTTAGCTTGGCCTGATCGCCATGCCTCGCCGAAGTTCCCCGCCGTGCCGCTGCGCGCGCTGCACATGCCGAATCGCGGGGGTGGTCGTCCTGGTGGGCCTTCTTTGCCAAGGCACTCTGCTTTTCCACTACCTGGCAGGGCTTTGGATTTAGCTTTAAGTCTCTAAGTTTCAGAAATTCAGGGGTTGAATTATATAGGTTACGGTGAGTTTAGCTTTTAGGGTGGCTTAGGATTTCAGCTAAGGTTTTAGGGCCGTCCTGTTTGGTGGCTCTTCAGTGTGGGGTATGACGACCTCCTTGTACTTTCAAGATGAATACAGGCATGGAGGTTCTCCAATCCTAATCTGCACCCTCATCTAAGGACAGGAAGAAATGAGTTGCTGTCTTTCGGAAGAATATAGTCAACTTTATTTTGTGACCGTGCAAAATGATCGATGTCGTTATGCGTTGCGAAACCCGAAGCGATAATGTATAGATTCCCATCGGATCCTAAGTAGTTCCTTTTTGTGGTTTATATTTAGAAGCTTACAAGGTAATCCCAAATAGGAACTACTTAGGAGCCTATAGGTTCAGCAAACTCAAAGCTCGGTTAGCGGATTCTTCTGGAAGATATTTCTCGCACGTACGTATTTCGGACTACGATATGCACATACAGCGATTTTGCAGCTTCAGGAGAGTTTACTCTCGCTACGTGGATTCCTGTGGAATGCTGGGAAAGTATCGTCGATGCTTTAAAAAAGCAGGATCATGATGCATCGCAGCACCATGGGAGCCACTACATGCCGAGGTAAAACCACCTGCACACGCCCTTCATCAAACTGGAAAAACGGTAGTCCTTCAAAATCGATCGACTGTTTTTGGTTCGCTGCCAAAGCAGAAACAAAGATGTGCAGCTTCAGAAGAGTCTATGCTCGGAGCGCGGATTCGTGTGGAAGACTTTGATGCGAGCACATAAGTCCTTCGGGGTGCTGTAGGCATGTGGATGGCGCGCGTTGACGTTGCGTACGGAAAGTTTCCTGCTTAGCAGGCAAACGACATGCAAAATCAACGTTCAATGCGTATCTAACGGTGGGACGAAGCGCCCAAAACAAAAGCCTTTCGCGCTGCATTTCACGCGGCACAGTAGGGGGGTTAGGGTTTACTTGGAGGTTCATGGGTAGTTATAAGTAGGGTTATAAGTCCCCTAATATGGATAGCTACCCTACTTATAGCCCCACTTATAACTACCCGTGAACCTCCAAGCAGGCCCTGAATCGTAAACCCTACACCTCAGCCGAATCCCCAAACCCTGAAGAAACTTGAGCTCTAAGCCTTAAATCCGGAACCCGGAGCCCTAAACCCTAGGTTCCAGACTCCGGAAGAAATCTAAAAAACTCTAAGCTCTAAGCCCGGAACCCTGAAACCTAAACCCGAAATTTACAGCGAACCCCAGAGATTCGGAAGCGGGTTAAGGACAGACCGTGCTGGGATTCCCTACCCATAGGCCCCTAAGTAGTTCCTGTTTGGGATTACCTTATAGGATTCTAAATATGAACCATAAAAAGGAACTACTTAGGGGCCTTATGGGTACACATTACTCTCAAGGATTGAGGCTATTGGGTGTCCAACTGTTAGCCTTAAGCCCGAAACCCTAAGCCTAAACCCCTAAACCCCTAAACCCTAAACCCTAAACCGTGCTAAACCATGCTAAACCCCTGAACCCTAAACGCTAAACCCTTAAACCCCTAAACCCCTGAACCCTAAACCCTAAACCCTGAACTTTAAACCCTGAACCCTATAAGCTCAAAGCCAGGCCCTGGCGCGTTCTCGGTCTCCGGATGCCTTCGCCCTCAGACGCAGTCTGCTACCACTCCGCTACCTGCGCGGGAGCGTCGGCTTAAAGCTAAGGGATGTATAGGGTTTCTGTAAGGATTTAGGATTCCTTTAGGAATCTTTCGGGATCTACAAGGGTTCTACAAGGGTTTAGGGTTTAATTAGTGCTTAGGATGGTGTTGGGTTTAGGGACTAAGGGCCTTTAAGGGGGTTTAGGGATTAAGGGTTTAGGGTTTTGGGGATGAAGGGTTTACGGTCTGGGGATTGAACGTGTAGGGTTTAGGGATGAAGGGTTCGGGGTTTAAGAAATTCAGCAGCTACGGTCAGTGTTGGCTTTGATGTAACACCCACCCTTCTCTTGCATAACATTAAGAAAATAGGAAGTATCATTAAACTAAATATCCGGTTTGACAGTTCGACAACGAATTTATCATTTAAACTTCAACGGGTTCTGTTATGCACTCAAGTGGCTCGGTATACCAGACTATATGTGATGAGTCATGACCGGCCCTAATACATGACTGTTGTAGAGTTTGAAAACGCCAACATGCTGTGGGTATTACAGACCCAGTATCATGACATCTTTAGCTCAATCGGAACAAGCTTCTGCATAACATCCTACACAGAAGATTATGAATTACAAAAAAGAAAGAGTGTCGACCACGACATCGGTTTATGAGAGCAACCACAGCGACATCATGTCAAATTTTTGAATTAGGCTAAGCTCTGCTATCAAGGTCGTTCGTCGCACAAGAAACCATCTATCTAGTAGCGCCGGACACGGCGCCGCCGCTGTGCGCGGGGCTTTAACACCCAAAAAAGAGGCTTCTCCGAAAGACCAAAACGACAACCGATACCACTTCAAGGACCAGCAAAAGCATAGCGCATGGTCGTTGTACTGGCAGTTTTCTTTTGTGAAGACCGGCGCGGTAACCAACAGCGATCATAATCACAGGGTTTCAACCAATGTGATCATGCTCCGGGAATTATTTTCTTTACCATACTTCTAGTTCTTGTTTGGAGTTTGAACTATGTTAAAGTTCGAACGCATCCCCTAGCCCTACCCACCCTAGATCCTTCTACAGTGTTTATCATTATTTCAGATCCAGGGATCATAATCACCGTGTTTCGAAATTTCGGGCCTTGCCCACGAAATGTCGGGCCTTGCCCTTCCGGGCATTGCCCATGGGAATAATTCGCAGGCAAGGCCCGAAATTTCGTGGGCAAGACCCGCGCAGTTTCGAGCCTTGCCCATGAAACTTCGGGCCGTGTAGAAACCGTGGAAACCGTGTAAGGAGGAACCGCCGCCACCACCAACGCTGCGGCGTGCTTTTGCCGGTGGCCACGAGGGTGCACCGGTGGCCAAGGCCAGCTCTTATCTGATCTAATCAAAAGTCTAATTTAATCTGGGATTTATGGTTTGGGGTAATCTAATCAGAATCTAATCTGTTTTATACGAACTAAATGATGAATCTCGCCTAATGTGCTCCATAATCTGACCTTACAATCTAACCTAGTCTAATCTAACTTGTCTATCTGCTTGTATCTATCCGTCTTATCCATCCAGCCTTTCTAGCCTGTCTATTGTATCTGACTTCTCGAATCTGTCTAATCTAACCAGTCTTCCAATCTAATCTATATAGTCTATCTAATGTATCTAAGCTGTCTGATGTATCTAACTTGCCGAACTCGTCTAGCCTATCTAATCTCTCTAATGGTGTTAGCTTCTCGAATCGATCCACCTCCCTCATCTATCTCGTCTATCCAGTCTTTTTCGCCTACGGTATCTTATCTATCTACACCATGTGTCGAATCTATCTAATGTACCCAATCTAATCGATCAAATCTTTTCGCGGGAACGAGTCTCATCTAGCCTTTTCTTTTCTTGTCCACTGTATCTGCTACATTCCTATCTGCTCTTGTTTGCTCTTCTAATTTAGACTAATGAGTCTAATCTAGTCTGTTCCCCTTCCAAAAGAACAAGCTTATTCTGGTTTTTAACTCCGGTTGCGAAATCCATCAAGCCCTCTTGATCCCGTCCATTCATTTGGGGCTTCCGGGATTTACAACTTAGGGCTTTAGGGATTTGGGGTTTGGGGATTTTTGGCGGAGAGAGTGCCCTACCTAAATACTAAACCCAAACCCTAAACCATCCTAAACCCTAAACCCTAGCAGCCTATTTAAATTTGGCAGGCTGTGGCTGCAGGCGCCATTGCGGCTTTTGTCCAGGCAGTGACGTCTCGCTTGCAAGAGTGACTATGACGGTACAGGGCCTACATGGTTGAGGATTTTGTTGGGCTTTTCAGGGTTTGCGTGTACGGATTTAGGTTTTGTCGGGTGTACGGCTTGCAGACTGTCCATGTGGATGTTGTTGGAGGTATTCTTCTGTATCAAGGTGTGGTGGTTGGGCTCCTTCACGAGGAACCCCTTCAAGTTCGCTATCGGAATCAGAGGGTTCCCAGAACTAGCGACCAGCCCACACATGAACACAACACTTACTGCGAGGGCACTTGAAACCAATATTGCGGCCCTAAACCCAACTCTCAGCCCCAAGCTTTCATTCCGGGCTCCTAGATCATCAGGTTTCTGCAGCTACTACACCGGAAACCCATTGATGGCCTTGGGGGTTTTAGGTTTCTGGAGATTTTCGGGTCGGGTTGCGGGGTGTTCGGGGTTCAAGGTATACAAAAGGGGGTTTGGTGCGGCAGCCGCTTCATAAAACACAAACTAAGCTTTCCTCTTCTGATTCTACCTCATGTAAGGAAAGCAAAGACTAGACTTGAAACCCTAAAGGTCTACATCCCACTGGATCCTCCTGAGCCTCAAATTGCATGCTGCATAAAATCCCTGCATACCATGCCCGCAACCCCTGCATGCGAAAAGTGAGCAGACGTTGCCAGGCGGCCCTCTTTGCAATCACTGAGCCCATCATGCTCCTCGGAAGACTCCAGCCCTAGGGCCCTAGGGGGCTTAAGTGTTTAAGGATTAAGGGGGTGTGGGTTAGGGTTGACGGGTTATAGGTTTCAAAGGGTTACTGAGGTTGAGATGACGATGATGATGACGGCGAGGGTGATGACAAGGACTGATCTTCATGATGGTGATTAAATGCACGACGAAGAGGATAGTTTCGATGACAGTGCTGCATGCAATGGTAATGATGTAGACAACGTCAGTCACAGTGACGTGATGATCCCAAATACGACGACGAAATGGACCACGATCGTTGTTGCTGACCTCCAATCCCTGTGTGCGGGTTGCTCAAAGCTTGGCTTCAACCATTCCTTGTACTTCGTGAACCCCGCCAAAGACAAAGCATGGGACTCAGTGCAAATACACAGCTTCGCTGATGTCTACAGCCCTGAACCTGGATCAAGGCATCAAGCTCGGTGGGTTAGGCAAATCCGGCATCGTGTGCCTGAGTGCCAAACCCTAAACCCGAAACCCTAAACCCCTAAAGTCCTAAACCCCTTAACCCCTAAATGCTTAAAGCCCCTAAACACCTAAAAAACTCTAAACCCTAAACCCCTAAACCCCTAAACCCGCTAAAGACGAGGAACCGCGTGGGGGTCCGGCGAACTTCGTTGCGAGAGGCGGTGAAGCAGGCGCTGTCGCACTCTGGAGGTTGAGGGGCTTTAGTGTTTTTGATGTTTTAGGGTTTAGGGCTTTTAGGGTTTAGGGCTTCTAGGGTTTGTAGGGTTTAGGGCTTTTAGGGGTTTTAAGGGGTTTTTAGGGGTTTTAGGGCTTTTTGGGCTTAAGGGTTTAGGGGTTTAGGGCTTTAGGGCTTAGGGTTTCAAGGGTTTTAGAGGTTGAGGGGTGTGAGGGTTTCGGGTTTAGGGGTTTTTAGGGGGTTTAGGGTTTCCATATAATGTAGGAGCCCAAATAATTACCTATGCTATTCCCCCAAAACCCTATTCTAATTATTAAGCCCCAGGATGTAGAGGAAGGTTCTGAGGGTTTAGGGGTTTAGGTAAAGCTTAGGGTTTAGGGCTGTAGGGTTTCGGGTTTAGGGGTTCAGGGTTTGAGGGTTTCGGGGTTTAGGGTTTAGTGGTGTAGGGTTTAGGGGTTTAGGGGTTCAGGGTTTACGGTTTAGGCTGCCGACAGCCCACTCCCTTTTGCAACGCATGCTTTTGCCGGGCTTGACGTGGTAGATGTCAACCCTTAACCCCACAACCCAATCCTACCCAGACGCCTAAACCCTGTCCCAAAAGTCTTGTGGTTGGTTGGGCCCTATGCTTGACCTTAAGTGCAAGGCGACAGAATGGCGTGATTTTCGGTATGCTCCTCAGTTAAAAGGTCTTAGGCTCCTTCAGTTTTAGGGAACTTATCATGATTTAAGGTATACCCCTCAAAGAAGAGGTCTTAGTGTCGCTGTTAAAGTCCCTTCAGGCCCCCGCGTTTATGATAGGGGTCCATCTACGATGGACCTTTCAACTCCCGTTTGGGGCTGCGGTTGTCGGGGCCTTCTTGCAGTCCAGTCTTACGCAAGACCTGCATCCCACAACTGTCTGAGGTTCGGGCTTGCGGCTTAAGGCTTGGGTTGAGGGTCTAAACTGAACCCTAAACCCCAAACCCTAAGCACCTAAACCCTAAACCCTAGACCCTAAGGGTTTACACCCGACTACATGTTGCACACAGAGCTCAGCAACCCAAGCTCGTTAGCATGAAGCCCTGCAATCTCAGCCGGAAACTCCAATACAAGGGGTCTGAATCGTTGGCAGTCTCATTCCTCAGGGCTCCTTCTTTGGGTCTTCCTTTCATTACAACCCCAAGACCATGTTCCAGTTTGTGTGGCCTCTGCGTTACACTTGCTTTAGGACATTTTCAGGTCTGTAGTTACCGTTATAGAAGCCTTATAGAAGGTCTCTATACATAACAGCCCTAAACCCTACCCCTCCTGTAGTTTCCTTTAACTTGCGCTCCCGGGTCAGGTGGATGTGGGCATGATGCTGAGGCACTTCCAGACGACTCTGCCCACGAGCCCTATCTGGCTTGGGGACTCACAGGTTCCACAAGGCTTCTAGACGGGTTCCTTGCTTTTTTTTTAAAGGGTGGGGCCATGTTTCGGTTCCTTGCTTTTGCAAGGTGCTCGCTCTAGCCATCTGAAAGTCAGAGTTCGGAGTGTTGTGGCAAAGCCTCGCTTAATTACTGCTGCAGGATTTTTCCCCGGTCCTCACAAAAGCTTGACCAGCCGACGCTCATGATTCTCGTTTCTGTGCGGTTCAGTGAATACAGCAAGGCCTGCCGATTCTATCATGATGCTGGTAAACGAGTAGTTTTCTCCAGTGCTCTACAAAATCTCTATTTTCTGTATAGGGTGCATGCGCAAACGCAATGCCGGCTCATGGGGTGTTTTTGGGATTTGATGCTGATGATGCTGACGGCTTTCCGGGATGTGGGGAAAACCCGGTGCTGATGACACGGGTCTGTGCCGAGGGTCTTGGAAAAACGGCCGGCTGATGCTGATGATGCTCGCTTGTGCCGTGGATCTTGGAACAGCCCGGCCGGCTGATGCTCATGATGCTGGTCGATGCTGTGGATCTTTGGAAGGCACCGACCGGCTGATGCTGATGATGCTGGTCGATGCTGTGGATCTTGGGAAAGCACCGGCCGGCTGATGCTGATGATGCTGGTCGATGCTGTGGATCTTGGGAAAGCAATGTCGGCTGATGCTGATGATGCCAGCCTGTCCAGTGATTAACTGAATACGCCTGGGGCGGCTGATGCTCATGATGCTGGTTTGTGTTGCGATCTTTGCAAAAGCCCGGCCGGCTGATGCTGATGATGCTGGTGGCTGTCCTGGATTTTGGTTTTTGTGTTGGTTTTGGAAAAGGCCAGCCCCATCATCTTGGAAAAGCTCGGTCGGCTGATGCCAATGATACTGGCGAGTTTCCGGTGGTGTTGGAGAAGCAGGGCAGATGCTGATGATTGGTGTTTCTTTGTGGTATTTCGGAAATGCGCCAAGCCCCTTTGAGCTCGCAAAACTTTCATTAAGTCACACCTGAACCACAGACTGTCTTAATCCTGTTCCGACGGTGAAGGGTTTAAGGGGGTTTTGGGGGGATTTGCGGCTGTTTGAGGTGTTTTGGTATAGGATTGGGGTTTATGATTACAAGTGTAAGATTCTAAACCCTGCGGCACAGCCCTAAGCCGTAGCAATGGCAGTAGCAGAAGCAGCAGCAATCGGAGTTGTGAAACTTTATCCCCAATCCCAGACTCTCACTATTCCGTATTTACAGACCCCTCACATCTCCCTATAGATCCCTTATAAATGCCCATGACTCCCCATGTAGCAAATCCCCAAAACAGCCTCTACATCCCTACCCTAAACCCTGAACCCTAAACCCTAAAACCCGAAACCCTTGACGCTAGACCCTAAACCCTAAACCCTATACCCTAGACCCTTGTAGGCTTTTAGAGCCTCATGCCCAAAACCCTAAACCCTTTCCCCTGAACCCTTAACCCCTAAACCCTAAACCCTTGTAGACCTTTAGAGCAACCTGGAGCCCAGGAGTTTGATCAAGCAGCCGCTGAACGAGGGGCTGCTAGCGGCGATGAGGGCCACGGGCTGGTTTCTTGGACACAAGCCCTACCTTAAGCTACCAAAACCTACCTTTTTTGTAGGGTCCCTATGACGTCTATATTCGGGTTTATCATAAGAACCTACAAAAAAGTAGGTTATGATCAAGCTACGGGACCCCGTGAATGGACCCCTTTAAGGGAAGTACAAGGGTTTGGGTTTCGGGTTCAGGGTTTGGGGTTCAGGGTTTGGGGTTGAGGACCTTTAAGAGACCCCTTTAAGGGATCTATGAGGGTTTGGGGTTTGGGGTTTAGGGTTTGGGGGTGAGGATGTAAAGTCTAGGGTTGGGGATTTGGGATTTACGGTTGAGGGTCTGGGGATGTAGGATTTAGGGTTTGCGGGCTTATATAAATCCAACATAGTTAACTGGGACCGCAGCGAGGAGTCTTCAAGTTTATGTTGTTCGACAGTTCCGCATGTGGAACCGACACCCTGATTTCATACGTTGTGTTTCTTCCTCTGCCTAGCGCCAAGTCTTTGGAAGTTCACGTGCAGAGCTACCAGCAACTACCATACAAGCATGCAGTATTCCCTCAACATTGCAGCTGCATCTTCTTTTTCGAGTCCGTTCTCATGACCAGACTCCTTGTGCCACTATTACAGTCATCTTCCGTCTCAGATGGTTGTTAGTTTGGCTAGCATTCTTACTGACATCACCCCTTGGATGCAGTCGTTCTTCGCGCAGAACCCAATGTACCCCGCTGTTGCCAATGTTAGCAGTGTCACATGGTCGCTGCTTGTCTGTTGACTCTTGGTCTTGTGCCTGTTCTAACCACCGTCAAAAACACGCTAAGTCAGACTACCAAGCCCCCCTCTTATCATTCACCGCAAACTACCATCGCCTACTTTTTGCGTCTTGTTGAACCCCCATCTGGGTTTCATGGGGGACCCTGCAGAAAAGTAGGTTTGGGTAGCTTCAGATAAAGTCCATTTCTCAATTCAGGGGGGCCCCTAAACCCCAAGCCCTGAGGCCTTAAACCCCAAAAAAACCCAACAAACCCTAAAAGCCCTAAGCCCCAAAAAGCTCCAAAAGCCCCCAAAACCACGAAAAACCCCAAGACAAATCCAAAACAACCCCAAAGGGAGAGAGTGCATGGCCTAGGTCCGACGGAGTCCAGGGCTTAGTGCTTGGGATCCTCTACCCCACCCTCACGCTGCCCCTCACGCGGCTCGGCGTGGAGTCCTGGGGTTTAGGGCTTTGGGCTTTAGGGTTTTGGGGCTTAGAGTGTAGGGTTTTGGGCTCGGGGTATTAGGGTTTAGGGTTTAGGGCTTTTGGGGTTTAGGGTTTAGGGCTTAGGGTTTAAGGTTTTTGGGGTTTTTGCGGTTTGGGTTTAGTCTGTGGCGGGGTGGGGGGGCTTGGAGACGAGGGCGGTGCTTTCTTGAAAGATTTCGGTAGCTTTCTTTGCTGAGTTTTGTTCATCTAGTCTTCAAGGGGTTTAGCTTGCATTGATGTGAATTGGCGTGTTGGGTTGAGCTGGGTCCTTTCAGACTAAAGGCCCATTGTTTTAAATATACCTTCGGCTGGTCGTGGCCCCTGCTTGAGCTTAGGGGCGGCAGCTTCTGTTGGCTGTTCGAAGGCGTAGGTTTTGTGGCCCCGACTCGTTTGTTTGGAAACCTAACTACTAGCATGGTCCTTTCGGGTTCCTTATCATGAATATCTGTAACTTTAATGGGTTTAGGGTTTCGGGTTTTGGGTAACTTTTATACCCCCCAATCGTGTTCTGAATATTAAGGCTGCTGTCTTATCGACTTGCAAGCCTGCACTCCGGAAGGAATTTCCGCATGCGCAAGTCCTTGAACGAGACCTACAACCTCGCAGACTTGTCGCTTTGACGACTCTAGGGATCTGGGGTCAATGGTTTAGGAGGGCCTCAGTAACTGGATTGGGTCTTTGGGTACAGTACATTGCTTATTGTTGTTCTATGCTTATACTTAGGGGCTGAGTAGGTAACCTTTAACCTGCTGGGGCTTATCTAATCCCACTTTGCTTTAAAAGGAAGACCTCTTTTGGGCTAGGTTACTCAGCTTCTAAGTGTATATTGACTAGTAAGGGAAATCTTCCACTGGTTATTCAGATCCCTTGATGACATACTCACATATATATATATATGTATTTATTTATTTCCCTAAACCCTAAACCCAAGATATCGTCTTGACTTCGGATCTGAAAGTCGAAGGTGGTTTTTATTGGGTGAGAGAGGTGCTTCGGGGATGGGGGGTTCAGGGTTTCGGGTTTAGGGGTTTAGGGGTTTAGGGGTTTAGGGGTTTTGGTTTTAGGGGTTAAGGGGCTTACGGTCTAGGGTATAGGTTTCGGTTTAAGTTTAGTGGTTCAGGGTTTAGGTTTTAAGTAGAAGCTTTGTGGGTTCAGGAGATTGTTATTTTTTCTTGTCGTAGTTCCAAGCACAAGCCGCAAATCACACCAAGCCTCACATCAAATCATGCTGAACCCTAAACCCGTTAAGCCCAAATCCATTAAGGGTTCCTTTCGTCTACCCTACCTTTGCGAACCCAAAGCACTCAACCCAAAGGCCAACAGACCTTAGCAGTTGCCTATACTATGTTGGGGCTTCCCTATTTCTTTTTACAGCAAAATATGCCGCAAGACCCTATTCTAATTATGAAGGCCCCCATAATAAATGCCCCCCCGTCCCCTGCTATAAACCCAAAGCCCTACACCCACCTTGAACCTTTTCAGAGCCCCCCTGAAACCCTCTGCCCCAGAACTCCAATCCACGAGCCCTAAACCTAAACCCTAAACTTTCCCTAAACCCCTAAA
>CAJNJA010100907.1:0-18782 GCA_905231915.1 Symbiodinium necroappetens
CCCCCCCCCCCCCCCCCCCCCGTCCCCCCCGCTCCCCCCCCTCCCTCCCTAATCTTAAAACTGGATTTTGGCGGTTTGGTTTTAATATTAGGTGGGTTTCCGGCGCACCCGGGTCAATCAGCCAGTAGTGCAGGCCGGCCTCCTTTTGTCTAGGCAGCCAGACCACCGGTCAGCGACCGACGCAAAGGGAAAGACGGAGGGAGGGAGACAGGGTTTAGGGTTTATCATAGGCCCCCGTAGACATTCTGCTTGGGGCACCGTGCTTGTACGCTTTAGCGTTCTGCTTGGGCTTTGGGATTTGGTTGCAGGATCCGCATGTTCTCCATGGAAGGCAGCACCATGGCTCCAGATTTCAGGTCTTACATCGTGGATATTCGGACTTTCACACAGTATCGGTGAGTCCTCAGTCCTAGCTGGCACTGAAAGACTAATTTTGATAATTGTGAACTTATCGGAGCCATGGTTTCTCGAGAGGCGTTTTCGCCCTCATTTTCCCAGCTCCTGGAGGAAGCTGCCCCCCAGGTTTTTACTGCCGAATATATGGCAGAAGGTACCGGCCGCGATTTGGACTTCTTCGAGTGCTATGCTGGCCGGGCAAGGCTTTCGCATGCTGTGCAGGAGGTTCCTTTGCCAAGATTTGAATAGCTCTGTGAATGTTGCTTGTGTTTTGTCGTAGTTGGAATGGGGTTATCACCTTGGTATTGCACAAATGCATTTGAGGAAGGGTTTGTGGTGGCTATCTATGATATCGCCCGGGACCCGACCCACGACGTCCTGACTCACGAAGGAAAACTTCTGTGTGTTTTGGCTTTTGATTGAGAAGTTATGTGTTTCATGGCGAACCTGCTTGGAGCTTGGGAGCCGCTGTCGAGGCTTGCGGCTTCTGGCTTCCGTGAAGATTGGAGGTGTGCGGTTTTCCGCACCGAAATGCAGCAGCTTCGTGAATATTTGTGTTGGGAAAACGAACCTTATCTGAATGAATGACTTTGCGATGCAGCAGGTTGGTGCATAAGTCTTCGAATGGCCCTGCCAAGGCAGAGGCACCTCAATGTTCTCGGGAATGATTCGCTGCCATCGGTTGCTCAGGGCAACGAAATTGCAGCAACTTGATTGGAAGATAGAGGCTTCGTTATGGCAGTCTGTAGCAAACGGTGGGTACCCCAATTAAGCCCAGGAGTTTGATAGTCAGTGCCAGCTCTTCTGCTACCACGCCGGCATCTTCAGCATCTACGAGCAGCCTTTGGCATCATACATGCCCCAGTTGAGGGCCATGCGGGACCTGCTTGCATCTGTTTGTATATACATATATATGCATGAAGAACTGCAGGACGTCTTTCATCAATGTGGTCATCTTCGTGTCATTTTCAAGATGGGGGCTTTCGGAGCTGCCAGCCCGACTCCAGCCTGATCTGATTGGTAGGCATTTGCACCCACAGTTGCTGTGATTTCCTATTTCATTCAGACCAGCCGAGGAAGCCCACGCAACTGATAGGGTCGGATCCGTTCGTTTTGACCTGTCTCCGGTATTTGGGGTGTCACCCCGAGCTTTCTCGTGCGATTCTTGATTGCATTTGCGAATGCTTCGTGGGGAATTCATGTCTCATGCACGGCATCAATCCAGAAGCTTCTGTCTGAGGTTTCTATCACGAGCCACGTCGAGGCTCTGCGATCGCAAGGAGAGTGGCGGCTTCACAGGCAAACGTGGATCAATGCAGGCTTCGCAGGCCTATCCAGGCACATTTGGTCGTGCCGTTTCTCGACAGTATTGGCCTTTGGGAGATGTGGGTATTCGGCAGCACTTCCAATTCATTTTGTGTCATTCACAGATTCACACTGAGGTGGCTTTGTTGTTGTCTCTTCGACGATCACTTTCTCCTTATCTGTTGGCGGCCTCCCTGCACGTTCGCTTGGATACTGTCTTGACGACTTTAGTGCACGAGGCCGACTAGATAAAAAGATGCTTTTTGCAAGTATCAACTTCAGAAATGGTGCTGGTGGGCTCCCGCATGTTCGTATGTAATTTTTGCCTGCTGACTGCAGGACCTCGATCAACGGCTTGGAGACGACGAAGCTGTTTTGGATCTCGTGCCGCCGGCCAGCAAACGGAGGCTTATGGTTCCTGAGATACCTGCTGCCTGTCTCAATTCTGAAGCCTTATAGCCGTGTCATTGGTGATGAGTTGGCCGTGTTGCAATGGAAGTAACCCAACCTGCATTCTGATGTGCTTGTGCTTGCTTTCTGTGTCACAAGGCTCGCAGGATTCGGTATCCTGTCGGCCCAGCCGGCAACGACCCACGCCCCTTGCCGGCTGTGGTCATTGAGGATGGCGAGATTTGGGAGGTGCTTGGGCACTAGACGTGCCGGTGCCGTGTTCGCATACATTACAATTATTTTCCCGGCTCTGTTTCTCATGATGTGAGGAAGGAGTTGCTCCGTGCTACTAACTTGCTTGTGCAGTTCCTGTGGCCCGCTGACAGCTGTTCATCGCAATATTGGCTTAGCAACCTCTTTCTTTGAGGTTACCAGCAAGTATTTGTGTATCTCAGGTTCACATATAGTCTGCTCCTCCGCCAGAAGATCTTGCTCGCACTGTGATGGCAATCGATTGTTTCTTTGTTGATATTTCCCAGACGAATCGTTTTTTGGGTTGTGCTACTGAGGCACGGCTCCGTGGGACCATTGTGTACTGCTGCCTTGGTGTGCCATCGTGGCTAAATTCGGTTGGGGCAACAGAATTGGTAATTCATCCAGAACGAGGCTTTTCGGCCTTTCTGAAATTTCTGCATCATGGCTGAACTCAGCAGCCTCTTGGATATGGACGGATAACGTTCAAAACATCACTTTTGCATGCCTGAGACCTGCTCGCACTGCTTGCACTCTTTGTGTGTGTGTGGGGCTGCCAAAACACAGCAGCTCCTTGGTTCCAGATCAGAATCAGACAGAGAGTTTCGGGCTCTCGTCATGGTGGCGGGGACAAAGGCGAGAAGGACAGCCAGCGAAGTTTGGCTACGGTAGGGCTGGAGCAGAACGTCTTTGTGTAGACTGTAAGATGAAACCTGCAACTGTTTGCTCCATGATATGACTGGTGTTGGGGAGGCAACTCAATACCACGAAGGCTTTCGAATCGTCATTCCTCGAATCGTAGCAATACTTAGGGTCTAGGCTTTGACGACCGTCATTGGTCAGGACAAACTCCACCAGATCCTTGGGTTCGGATGCCACCGAGACGACGAGCCCGCCCGCTTCCGCCACGCATTTCTTGAAGGGCATTGGCCAGGCCGCTATGGAGAAGGCACTGTCAGGCCGGCCCTCTGCCAGTTTTCAAACGGTGGGTTTTGGTCAAGTTTACATTGCATGATCCCTTTCGCCTCGCTGCAGGAACGAATCTTGAGAGCGACAAGAAGATCAAGAAGAAAGACAAGAAGAACAAGAAAGGACCGAACTTCTGCCATGTGCGACTGGCACGCATCCGTTCTCTAGCAGGCCAGTCTTCCGACTCCGACGAGGAGTCCAGCACAGAGAGCCGGGACGGGCAGGAGGAGAAGCAGGGCCTCTTCCGGCTCCTGAACAAGGAGCTGCAGAGGTCGTTGGACCAAACTAAGGTGGAGGATTTGAGCTGCCAGCAGCTGGCATACACTTTGTGTGGGATCGCGAAGTGTGTCGTGGCATCGGACCTCGTGCAGATTGGTGGCGAGACTGTGCCTTGTTCGCAAAGGATGCAGCATGCAGTCAAGACTGGCTGCCACAAACAGGTGATCACTCCTGCTGTCTCTCGTGCGGCGATGATTCTAAGGAGTCATTGCTTTGCGACGGACTGAAGAGGTGCAAGAGACAGAAGGACAAGGACGCAGAGAACTCCTCTCTTCGCAAGGCCGCACATGACAGTTCCGACTGCACTTCCCTGAACCAAGCCGGGAGGGGATCTTCGCAATCTGTCCTGGCACCTTCTTGTCGGCAATGTTGAACCCCCACACCTCCCCAGCCCTGAGTTTCTTTATGTCATCACTTCTGCCCCACGCTTGCAGGTCAAGGCCGCTCAGACCCTCTGGAGAAAGAGATTGAATCAGGTGCTGGTGCTGTGTGCCTCGGTTACCGCACCATGTTTTTTGGGCTAGCTTCCCCATGTTGCATTGCAGATCGTTCATTGGTGCTTCCGCTGAATTGAACCGAGTCACCGCGAAGAGCCAAGCCCAGATCAACATCTCGTCTTGCAAGACGCTGGATGACATCAACACGTTGTACAAGTCCCTCGTGAAGAGACACTGCAGGAACCAGTTTGTGAGTTTGTGTGCTAAGGAACCGGGTAGCAGACTTGCTTGCAAGATTGCCTCAATGTTGTGCATTGTCATTTGTTGCTCTCTTCTCTGGACGCAGGAAGGAGGGCATCAGCAAGGAGGCCATGAGCCGCCGGTACGACGAGCTTTTGAGCAGGCTCTGTGAGGACCGAGATGTGCAGAGGGTACGAATGCTCCTGGTGTCACTGGGTTTTCTCTGGATGTCCATTGACTGCAGCCGCTTTGAAAGACTTGCTCCTGACTAGAGCCTAGAGAACTCTCGACTCTGCTTAGGCTGTAGGAGTTAGGGTTTCTTTAACATCCAGGGTTTGGGGCTTGGGGTTTAAGGTTTAAAGTTTAGGGTTTGGGGCTTGGGGTTTGGAGTTTGGGCTTGTCAGTCTGCTTGCTCGATCCACTGACCCTCCGGCTAAGCTATGGTTTGGTGTTTAGGCCGCTTTATTAGGGCTTAGGTCCAACCTAGAGGAGACGTGACGGTGTCTGTTTGAATCACGGACATGCCTCTTCGCACGACTAATACTAATAATTAGTATGGGTTTAGGGTTTAGAATTTGGGGTTTAGCTGATGCTTTATTTAGGGTTACCCTAAATTAAATCCTAAACCCTAATCGCGAATAAAGAGTAGTCATTCGTCTTGTTCTGGTTAAAATTAGTTATAAACGAAGCATTTGCAGTGATTCTGCGGTGCTCAGGCCACAGAGTGCTACTTACAAGACTAGGTGTAAAAGGCTTACTAGTTCAAAAATACGCTCGCAGTCGAAGTTTTTATCGTAGCAGTCGTAGTAGTAGTCATCGTCGTAGTACTATTAGTGCCGGTGCTGGTGCTGGTGGTGGTGGTGGTGCTGCTGCTGCTACTACTACTACTACTACGACGACGACGATTACTACTACTACTACTACTACTACTACTACTACTACTAGTACTACTACTGCTAATGCTACTGCTACTGCTACTGCTACTGCTACTGCTACTGCTACTGCTACGACTACTACTACTACTACTACTACTACTACTACACCAGTACTACTACGTCTTCTTCTTCTTCGTGTACTACTATTACGAGTACTACTACTCCTACTACTACAACTACTGCTACTACTACTGCTGCTGCTGCTGCTGCTTCTGCTACTACTACTACCACCACGACAACAACAACAACAACTACTACTACTACTACTACTACTACTAATACCACCACTACCACGACTACTAGTACTACCGTGGCAAGTTTTGTGGGACTCAGCCCGGGTAAAACCACGCCTGCTTTGACAAAGCTGATGCTCACGCTGCTCGCCGGCCAAGTTTGTGGGTCCCGGACCGGGCCCGGTCCGGGACCCACAAACTCACGCCGAGCTGCTGCTCCTGATGTTGGGTTCTGGTGGCCAAGTTTGTGGGGCCCGGACCGGGCCCCACAAACTCACGCCCACCCTGACACAGCTGATGCTCCTGATGCTGGCTTCTGGTGGCCAAGTTTGTGGGTCCCGGACCGGGCCCGGTCCGGGACCCACAAACTCACGCCGAGCTGATGCTCCTGATGTTGGGTTCTGGTGGCCAAGTTTGTGGGGCCCGGACCGGGCCCTACAAACTCACGCCCATGCTGACACAGCTGATGCTCCTGATGCTGGCTCCTGGTGGCCAATTTGTGGGTCCCGGACCCGGCCTGGTCCGGGACCCACAAACTCACGCCGATGTTGGGTTCTGGTGTCCACGTTTGGGGGCCCGGACCGGGCCCCACAAACTCACGCCCACCCTGACACAGCCGATGCTCGTGATGTTGGGTTGCCAAGTTTGTGGACCGCCTCCCCGGGCCACTAGTACTAGTACTACGACTACTACGAGTACTACTGCTGCTACTACTATACTACTACTGCTGCTGATATTACGACGACGACGACGACAACAACAACAACTACTACTACTACTACTACTGCTACTACTGCTACTACTACTACTACTACTACTACTACTACTGCCACTACTGCGACTACTCATGAAGGCCGTATTAATATTCCAATTATTACTACTATGACTACTACTACTACTACTACTACTACACTTACTGCTGCTACTGCTACTGCTGCTCCTTGCTAGAATTATTATGATTAATATTTTTAGTTTTTTTTCATTACTACTTACTACTGATGCTACAATTACTACTAATACTGCTACTGCTACTGCACCAGTAGTAGTAGTAACTTGTACTACTACTACGACGACTGCTGCTACTACTACTACTACTGCTTCTCCTTGTTCTACTTCTATTACTATTACTTCTATTACTCCTACTCT
The DNA here is from genome assembly GCA_905231915.1 of Symbiodinium necroappetens. Lineage (NCBI taxonomy): Eukaryota > Dinophyceae > Suessiales > Symbiodiniaceae > Symbiodinium > Symbiodinium necroappetens. Next base: position 6,583 of record CAJNJA010100907.1, read on the forward strand.
TACTATGCAGGAGGCCGAGAATGACCTCAAGCAGTTGGCTGCTGGCAGGAGCGGCAGCTCCAAACAGGAGGAGAAACCTGAGCCCCTTCTCAGCCCCGGAACCCCTGTACGGTCCAAGAGGAGGAGGGCTAAGAGATCACCCCGTGCCGAAGCCGCCTCAACCTTGAAGCCCCGACGGCTTTTTGCAGATCCTGCCGTGACTGGCTCCGATCGGGGAGCTGGGGAAGAGGACGACGACGATGATGATGATGATAAGTTCGCTGGCCTCTCCGAAGCCGACGGCGAGGATGGTGATCTGTTCACTGGTAGGTTCAAGCAGAGCCCTGCCAAGAAGGCCTCCGCTCGAAAGCCGAAGCAGTCTGGGAAGAGGAAGCGGGCTCTCGCCAGGGAGTGCCCGCACGAATCCTCTGACAACGAGGAGCCAGATCACAGCAAGGAGAAGGACCCCGAACAGGAGGCCTTCTCCGGCAATGGTGGCATCAAGGACCGGGCTGAGACATCCAAGCCCGAGGATCTCAAGTCCAAGTTCGAGCCCGGTCTCTTGGAGCTCCTGCTGCCCGGCATGAACTCGCTGCTTGGCTGCAGTTGTGATTCCGGTGTGCTTGCTCCTTCAGCCAGCTTCTATCGACCACGCTTTCAGGACCGATTCCGATCATTGCATGAGCCTCCTGCTCTGCGAAGACATCACCACCCTCCACGAAGCCGTGGAGTTGTTTTCAGATGTTCCTGGAGGCTATGGTTTGTGTGCTTGTTTCTGGGCAGATCATGTTGACCCACCCAAACCAAACAGACTTGCTGAGCCCATGTGCTTGCAGAGGAGAGCTCATCCAGAGCTTGGGCTCCAAGGCCAGGGAGTGTGCCCAGAACCTGACCTTGAAGGCTCGCAAAGTTTTGACAAAATGGCCGACGATGTTGCAGGACGGTGGTGCGACCAAAGCCGCTTTTTGGTGCTGTAAACCCGAATCACCTTTGTGACAGGAGCATGACAAGCAGCTGCTCGCCATGGAGGAAAATGGTGACGGTCAGGATGAGTGAATAAGGACTCCTCTGCAGCATGAGTCGTGTTTTGTGTTGAAATGCTTTTGTGAATTGTTTCAGGACGTCAGCTGGGCTCCTGGACTACGGGCCAGGACAGTGCTTCGTTCAGAGCTGCAAATCGCGGGCAAAGGGATCGCTGAACTTGGTTTTCGTCGTGAGTTGTTGAAGCATTGTTGTGCTGTTATTCAATGGAAAGCTGCTCGCCCACATCCGATGTCGCAGGCTTTAAGGATGTGCATTCGCAGTGTACAGACAGGCGGATTAGCCGTCCAGAGTCCTCAGGGTCATCCAGCCCCTAAACCCTAAACCCCTAAACCCTAAACCCTCAACCGAGAGGCCAGGTCAGCTTGCAAGGCTTAGCTACTGAAAGCAGGTGAACCCACAATAGACCGCTTCGGACATTGCGAACCTGTGCGATGTAGAAGCAGCAGATTATGGCTGCTGGCCAGCAGAAGATGTCAGACAAGGCTGCTGCCAGTCTTGTAACCAGTACAGGTGTTGCTGGGCCTGGACTGGGCGGGAATCGGATTGCCGTCTCTGTAGTACGAAGTAGTACTGCAGGGCCTGGGGCCAAGGCCTGGACAGGCCTTGGAATCGGGTTGCCGTCTTTGTAGTACAAAACAGTACTGGGGTGACTGTGCGGGAATGGGGTACGAAGTAGTACTGGGGTGTGGGCCCAAGGCTGGACAGGCCTTGGAATCGGGTGGGCCCAAGGCCTGGACAGCCCTTGGATTCGGGTTGCCGTCTCTGTAGTACAAAGTAGTACTGGGGCCTCGTTCTCGGTGTTTGGGCGAATCAACGTTCTGCTTGGGTTCGTGATCTTTTAGTACAACGTAGTATTGGGACCTGGTTCAAGGGGTTTTGGCTTTTGAACGTTCTGCTTGGACAGAGGAAGCGGATTGGGGGCGGGGTAACGGGGTAACGTGCTGCTTCGATTTTGACTGCTGCTTCAGCAAACGACCCGGCAAACTGCGGTTGTACGTTCTGCATCAGCCCTACCGCACCGGAAACGTGCACGCACGTGCCCGGCACCGCAACGCTCATGCAGAACCTTCAAGCGACTAAACGCCTAAACCACCCGGTGGCTTTGCAACGCTGTTCGCTAAATCGTGCTGCTTCGTTGCGATTGAACGTTCTGCATCAGCACTACTGCACCGGGTACGTGCACGCACGTGCCCGGTGCCGCGGCCCTCATGCAGAACTCAAGCGAGTCAAGCAGCACTGTGTCGTGCAGAAACCCAAGCAGCATCATGATGTGCAGGCGAGCATGAAAAACTGGCTCCGGAACAAGCTGCAGGAGCATGAGCAGCTGCTGGGTGCAAATTAACGTGCTGCTTCATTTGAACGTGCTGCTTCGATTGCGAGATTTCATTGCCTGCCTGCCAGTCTACAGAGAGTTTCCAAGGCTCAACACGGAGGCCGAGAAGATGGAACACAAAGGCTTATTTCTCAAGAAATTGGCCTTCGTGGATGACAAGATCAGCAGGAATCTGCCGATCGTGCATGATCAACGGCTTTCCATGCCAGAGTGGGAGGCCGCTGAGGTCGTTCTGGAAATTCGTGCCTGTCGTGAGAACAGTTTGTCCTCCTGGCAGGAAATCTTGGACAGCTGCCGCCAAGCGGCTGCTAGAGCAGGATTACCCTTGAGGCCTCGACTGCCTGAGACGGCGAAGGCGGCGATGCCTTCAGACGAGCAGCTGGCGATCGTGGAAGTGCTTCCAGATCCAGACGAGGAGCAGCCGGTAGCCGCTAATGTGGCCCGTGCCGACTACACTCCAACGAAGTCTCTTTTCATGCAAAGCGCCGTTGGGCACACTGGTGTGTTTGATGTGCTGCAGGCCGTACTGCTGCTGCTGCTGTCATGTGTCCTTGCTGAGTCTCTTGCGGAGCCTGCCACATACAGTACAATAATCTGCAGCCAGGTGCAGGGAGATGTGAGCTCCGATGGCTTCAAGCTGTTTTTCCGGGCAAGCACCCTTTGGAAGATGTTTGAGAGGAAGCAAAGCTTCACGAACTGGTTTACAAAGCTGCCACCTAGCTCCACTAACAATGAGCAAGCAGCCTTGTGACCTTGCGGGTGTCAATTGAATGGTGATGTGAACATGCAAGGAGGGACAACCTGACCTGTGAGCTTGCTGATGCATGGAAAGTGAACTTGGATTTGCACATCATCCGAAAGCTCGGGTACAAGGGCAAGCAGGTGGCTGTGGGATTGCAAGAGATCAGACTGCCCTGCGATGCTTTCACCCTTCCAGGGGCTCTGTTTGCAGCGACTGGAGCTGCAAGGATTGCTTCTGCTGGCTTTCTAATTCTTGTAGGCCGATACAAGCTTCGCAACTAGGTGTGACGTCCCTTCGTCGCATCTCCATTCTAAACTTCAAACAGTCTGAGGCAGTCTGTGTGCTGCAGATTCGCTCCTGCTCCGAGAAGTTCCAAAAGGCTGTCGTGCAGTCCTTGGAAACTCTGCTGGGGAACGCCTGCCCACCCGACATGGAGCTGGCCCTGCTCCCAAGGATCAATGCTTGCTGCTGGGCCCGAATTAATGAAGTTTTGCAACACTATTCCAGCCAAGCCCAGACCAGGAACGAAGCTAAGGTACTTTGAAGTGTGTGGGACACGATGTGGATCTTGCTTCCTGGGAGACGTTTCTCCAGTTTGTTGAGTGGGTGCCGAGGCCATTACCCCTGTTGTACGCAGTTTATTGCAGATCTGTGCTCTCACCGTGTGCAGGTGGCAGAAGTTCAAGCTTGCCTCTTCTGCCCAGCAGCAATTCAATGCAGGCAGAGACTTCGGTGAATGTTTGTCCAACGTCAGGGATCTGATCGGGTGAGGTGTACGGCTCTCCTTAGCCTTTTGCTTCATCATGCGAGCGAACTTCAAGGAAATGATCTGTGATGCTCGGGTCTTGGTTTACGAGGAGAGGCATGTAAGCGGTTTTGTATCGAAGCACCGAGGGCCGAGTTTCTACAGGGCGGCTGCAGAAGCGGGCCCTGCATCTGCTCGCTCAAGGGGCCGAGAGTCACCTGGAAGACCGCCTCCTGAATGACTTGCCAGTCCCCACCAGCAAGGACGAGTTCCACCCTTGCAAAACGCAGCTCGGCTCAGTTCTTCCAGGTGCTTCCCTCGGCTGCAGAGTCGCTTTAGGGGAGCCGAGGGATGGTCGCTTCTTGAAGAAGGAGATCAAACCAAAGCACGTCCTGCAGCTTGATCGCTTCTTGGGCAGAAAAGCAGGCTTCGCCACTTCGGAAACATGCGACGACCAGCTGAACGACCTGGGTCTCTCGGAGTTTGTGCCGAGCCACAAGCACAGGCCGTCACGATGGTGCATCTGACAAAATGCCAAGCCTTGTGTCTGCACATGTCCGTCTCATTCCTCGGGCAGGCTCTCAAGCGACTTCAGCTACAGGTATTTCCGCAAGGCGGCCACTGTCTTGCACGAGGCTTCTTCGAAAGCATCAGCTTGCTTGAGGCTTTACAGAAGCTTGGCAGATTCCAAGAGCCCAAAGCCCTCTCTGTCTCTGTCTGCAACAGGAGATGGAGAAGCTGCCGGTGAAGGGGATGGCCTTCTTGTGCGACGCCTCACCCAAGGGTCGGATGGATGCTGCTGGACTCATCTCGGCCAGCATTTCTTGACATAGAGCACTGGAACTCAGGGTGTCTCAAGAGAAATTGAGAAAAGTTGAGGTCTGGCAACCTATCATTGGGATTGGACCACATGCCATCGCTTGGACAGTTCAACGACTTGGAGATCTGCTGCCCGTGACAGCATCGGCCGAAGTGAAGCAGCAGGAACTGCAGTCCCTGGCCGACAAAATGCTCCAGCAGGATGCTTCGGCCGCCTCCAAGATGTGCCCTGCTTTGGTTAGCTTCTCCTCTCCCTCTCTCTCTCTCTCTCGCTCTGTATTGCATGCTTCAATCCATTTCAGAAACCAAGGCCTCGTACTGTTGGCCGATTGAAGCAGGACCGGCTGGCAAGCAGAGAGCACATGCGAGCTTTGCTGCACAGCTTGGAACTTCTGAACCTCGAGCTGGCTCCCCTTCCTTTCTCCCTCCGGGCTGCAGACCCCGAAAAGCATGAGAGTCGTGAGATGTATGGCAGCCGGGCCTTCATTTTCAACTACGAAAGCGGCTTGGCTGAGTGGGTCTGCACGCCTGACTTTGATGGTAAGACAAAGACCGGTGTCCGGGTGACGCTGCATCCGGACGAGGGAGGGCCATTGTTTTGTGCTTGGCAATTCTTATCTTCGCTGGGCCTCCCCGTCGGCTTCTGCAGGGATGAAACGCAGCTTCGTATGCAAGTAGATGGACATCAGCCGCACAGCTCTGTCGCTGCTGTGAGTCTAAACGAAAAGCCTGAACGCGCAGGCACAAGTTGCAGACGCATTTCCTTCGCTTTCTGAAAGCAACGCCTGGTGTAAAGCGAGACCTAGCAGCAAATAGCATGCTTCTTGAACTCGCAAGATGTCTTTGTGCTTCTGCGGCCAGGCTGTCAGATGCTGACGTCTTGGCTGATGAAAGCCAAAAAATCTCCTTGGCAAACTCACGCTGTGGGCAACACCTGGATGGCCGCATGCAAGCGGTATTTGCAGATTGTGCCATGACTAGAGTTCAATCTTGCAAGTTGTTTAAAAGGTTGGTGTCTGTTTCCAGTTTTCGTTGGCATGAGATTGGCAACCAAGGCCCACAAGGATGATGTGCTGATGCAGATGTTCAGTGAACACATTCTGAAAGAGTGACTCGGCTGCACAGGGAGGCCTCAAACTATGCATTTGAAGGGTTCGCATTTCATGCCAGGCAAGGCTGGCCCGTGACAGAAGATGCTTCCCTCAACTTTTCCCGTGTCGTGCAAGTTCTTGACAAGTTGATGAGGCCTGGCTCTGGCTTTGCCCTTTTCATGCCCCTAGATATTTGGTGTGGTGCACTTGCAAGGAGGACGGGCTCCATCTTCGAGCAAGGGAGGTGGTGCTCGTGGGGTTTCTGCAGTCAGAACTTCCGGGGCTACTACTCTGCTCAGTTGCTTGTCATCATGTGGGCATGCATTGAAGCAGGGAGCTCAGCTGAGAAGCTCCATGTCGGTGCAAACACTTGTGTTGTGACAGCCTTGTGTTTATAACCCCAAACCTACCAGGAAGGGAAGAACCCGTATGCAATGGCTGCAGCCGAGAGCACGAAGACGGCCACGGGCACGTACGACAGAATCGTGGATCTATGCCTGAAGGCACAAGGGCCCATTTCTGTTGTGCTTGCCTTTGCCACTCAGAAGCACTGAGGCATTGCTGGACGAATCCGCCGCCGCCCTCTTCAAGAGTCTGTCCTCCCTGTCGGAACCGTTCACAGACACCTGTCTGTGGCTCGCAGCTGTGCTGCAGCTAATTGACTTGCATGGTGTGTGGTTTTGTCTGGAGTGCCTGACTGCTCGCTAAGCAACGACACTCCAACGAGCTGGATGCATTGCAGAGACAGACACTCTTCGTCTGTGGTCCGAAGTACGATCTGAAGTACGAGAGGCTCATGAGGGCCACATTCGGGGAAGTTGCTGTGGAGAACCTCGGCATCTCTTCGGACATTGGACGTGCCCAGAACAGCGACGGCCTTATGGCCGCTCGGAGGGAATTGTATGTGTGGCCTGTGTGGCTACCAGGGTCTGTGACGGTCTCTCTCTCCCTCTCACACACTCTCTCACACACACACACTCTCCGTCTCTGTCTGTGTCTCTGCCTCTCTCTCTCTCTCTCTCTCTCTCTCTCTCTCTCTCTGTCTCTGTGTGTGTGTGTGTTTGTGTGTGCAGTGTACCAGCTTTGTGTAGAGGTAGCGGTGTGTGGACTCGCGGGAGTTTGTACACATGAAAGGAACAGATGTTCTCCACGCGAAATCATTTGTCTACAAACACTGGCCACGCAACAAGGCTAGTGTAATCCAGAGTTTGGAGTCCATGCTACAACAGCAAGACACCGTTCAGAATACCGCATAGGGCAAGACGAGTTGTTGTGGCTCCTCAGAAGATGCTGCCATAAACGCACCGTGGCTTTTTGCTTATCGTTTGAGAAAACCAATGATGACACATATTTCCATGCTATCGCACCTCTACACAGAGGGGTGCTGCAGTCTGCAGTCGATCTGCCAGGCCCTACAGATATCTTGTCTTGAACTTAAACCCCACTTTAAAATCCGAACTTGAACTCTCAATCGCGGCCTCCCCGCGACTATTTTGTGTCTCTGCTGCGGAATACCCGCAGACCTTGATATGAGATTCGAAGATCTCCACTGACATTGGATGTGGACTAGCTGCATCGCTCGAAAACGCTGCCTATCTGCCACAACACAGTTACAAGTGGTTATGAGCAATTGTTGTTCTCTTCAGATTCAGTACTGAAACCCCGACCCAGAAACGCCACAGAGCTCCTATCCCCTTCCCATTGCAAATGGCCTCATACCTGTATTTCCTTTCCGGGTTTCCGTGACTGCCGTTGCTTGCTTTCTCAGCCATGCTATCCTAGGTGCTGCAAGTCACAAAGAGACGATCGCCCGAGCTTGAGGACCTTTTGCTTGATCATGTTCAGGCAGGGCTGGCTGCTTTGACCGAACTCCGGCAGTACAAAGTCTACCTGCAAAGCTCGCCGCACCAAGCAGCTGCATTGCTGGTAGAGTGTGACGGAGGCTCTGCAGAGCAGGATACTCAAAACAGTATCTTGCAGGCCATGAAACTGGAATGGAGCTTGGTCATAGAGGCTGAGAACAGCATGAAGCTTCATCGCCTCATGCAGTCGTCCTGCCCACACACACAGTTCGTGTACTACAGGGAGGTCATGAGCTCGTTTGAGAAGGAGGGCTGGGTACTCAGCCCCAGCACAGAGGCCCTCCTGAGGGCCTGGTACCCGGGCCTCAGCAGTTCCTGCAACGTGGAGCAATGCTTCAACCACATGGAGGACAGCATGAAGCGAGCCACCAAGGCCAACTCCGCCAGTCTGGCGAATGTGCAGTGCCTTGGCATTCGTGCCGTTGCAAACAAGGTCTGCCGAGGAGAGAAGGGTGCACAGGCAATCGCCCTGTCTCCGGAAGACTTCGAGGGGAACGAGGTCAGGGCCATAAAGGCCAAGGTCTGGAAAGCAGACACCTACACCAGCAGCACTTCGGCCTTTTCAAAATCCCTGTGTGAGAGAATTGCAGAGAAATGTTGTGGAAGAAGATGCTGCTACGGAAACAGCGAAAAAAAGTGAGGTAAAGCCATGCAGGGAAAAGCCGCAAGGAGCGAGAGAGACAGGGAGAGAAAGAGGGAAAGAGACTGACTGAGAGGCAGAGACAGACAGAGGCAGACAGAGACAGAGATACAGAGAGACAGAGAGAGAGAGAGAGAGAGATATATATATATGTAGATAATGCGACAGAGAGCGAGACAGGGAGAGGCCGACAACGACATGTAACTACACTGAGGAAGAGCACACTGCAGACGGACAGATGGAAAGAGAAGAAGTGCACGCAACCCAAACAACCAAATATGAAAATAAACTGATGCAGCAGACATAGGTTGGTTAATTCAACAGAAGTTCGAAGTTCGCAGACAGCAGATAAGTTTATCAGTCCTCGGTGGGATTCAGAAAGTCATGTGACGTGTCGTGGTCCCTCAATTTCTGAAAAGTATGCACCCTAGCGAACATGTTGCTACCAAGGCCCTCATTTCCGTGTGGATGACATCTTGAAAAATTTCGGAAGCACCTCTGCCCACGCCCACACCAGAGTGAACATGAACCTGATGAAAGCCTTTCTGCTCGGCAAGAAGATGCTGGGCATAGACGGTGGTGATTGTTAAACCACAATTCAGCAGGGTGGTTGAGGTGTCGGTTCCTGAGTAAGGACTGGTGTCTGCATGGAAGATGTGGAGTCCATGATGTGGGTGCCGAGCCTGGTGGCTCGAGGACGCCTTTTGCTTCATGATGGCAAATGGCTCCTGGCACTGGGCAAAGCGGCTGGCTTGCTCTATGACCCTCAGCTTGAGTAGTAAGCTTAAGTTGAATTCTGCGAGCTGCTGCTCTCCCTCCTCCCGTTGGAAATCTGCAATTGAATGAGGCTCTGTCGCTGGACGAGCTTCACATGTTTTTCCAGGGGCCGTTGCCGGCCGAGACGGTGGATGAAACTGCGGTCACTCGTGAGAGTCGTCGCCTCAAGGCCCAGGATCCCCTGAGTGACGGTGAGACGGTCAAGGCACTCGTCGTCTGTGGCAGCAAGAAGCCGCCTAACTGCAAGTGGTACCTGTTCATTCCTTCAGACAAACCGGCCTCCACATCCGATTTGCCGAAAACAATCAGCAAGGCCCATCATCATGGAGACCTTGCTTGACTTCCAGAAGGATTGCTGGGCACGGTTTTTTTGTGCTTTCCAGTTTAGGCCTGTAGATAGAGGATTGGAAATGATCAGAACGGACTGCAGGTTCAAGTGTTCCCGTACACCATGCATTGGGTGGAAGGCTCTCTGGCCACGAAGCTTGGCAGCTGCTGCCTGCTGAGGCGAAGTGTGGCAGGGCGAAGTCTTTTGCTGGACTTGATCCTGACGGGCGAGATTGTGAAGGTCACCAGCGAGTCTTTGTCGAAGATGCTGAAGATCCAGGATGTCAGCTGCCGAAAGAATGCAACGAAGAGTGCCAAGATCAAGGCACTCCTGGAGCAGCCGTCGATCAAGGAGGCCGTTGCTCAGGAGCGAATCGTCGAGCTGCTGGCCATTTTGAAGGATCTTGATGACAAGAGGCGAAAGAAGAAGCCGGAGGATGAAGATGAGGGGGACAGGGATCCATGCGAGCCAGAAGAGGACGGGAATTGATTTGGAGGAGGTTAAGTGCAACGTAGGGCCACTTATAAATTAAGCAGCTGCCCAAAGGAGGTTTTCCCAGATGAGAACGACGAGGTGATGATGGCTGCAGCTGCTGTCGTGCAAGAGATGGAGCAGGCCGCTGGCAGTGGCGGCGAGGCCTTTCCCTACCATACACTTGTATTCAGCCCCGCACAGAATTCTGTTGTACCCAGAGGCTCCGAATTGCCTGCTTTTCTGTCAAAGCGCGGTGGGTGTCAACATTTACTAATCAGACAGATTGTGTTGTCGGGTTGACACTTGGCATTGATTGTCGCATGTTCTCGATGTTACTCTGCCAGAGAAGGAAGCTGTGTGTTTTCGTATGTCCCCCCTAGATTTGGATTTCAGCTGCAAGCAGGTGGAGAAGCCGCCGCCCGCATCGGAGCTGCCGGGCATGGATGCAGAGCAAGAAAGGGAGAGCAGGAAGAGCATCTCGAATGCCGTGGCGATTCCCCAGTTCCTGAAGGATAAATTTCCCATGCCACCCGACATCCAAGTCGTTCACGTGCAGCATCGCACCAAGACGCTGCCGCATTTCCAAGCCAAGCTCCCGACAGGCCAGCTTTTTGAACACAAGCAACCTGGCTCCATCTCAAGGATTCCTTTTTTCTTTGGGAAAGCACTCATGAATGCCGGCCATTTTGTTGATGGGTTGACTGATGTGCCATTCTTTCGAATTCCCAACCAGTTTTCGCAACTCAGGGCCAGCACTTCGGCATCGTACAATCCGTCATTGCCTCCAGATCAAGTGAACGAAATTTCACTACCATAGCGATGCAACCGGCTAAATCGAGAAGTCAGGCTCAAGCCTTCTTCATGGTGTACAAGTGGGTCTTGAATGCAAAGAGGCACTCGCAGAAAAGGAAGCGAGAGTGAAAAAAAGACCCTGGTCTATATGAGACGTTCGATGCAGAGATTCCTCACATTCGCATATGGCTGAGTGCCGAGATTAGGGTTTTCGATGGCAGCATTGGTTTCTGCAACTCGCAGGCACCTGAGTAATCCATTATCTAGTCAGGACGAATTTGCAGCATCCCGCACATCATCAAGCCCAAATAGCAACATTGAAGCAGCACCCTAAACTGAAGGAGAAGGCAACTTGAAGCATCATGGCAATGGGGGGCTATGAGTTTAGGGACCCCTAAGCTCTAAAGCCTTAAACCCTAAACCTTAATTGATGTCGGTCTGTCCACCCCACCCTAGAAAACTTCTTTCATTATGTTTTATCCTTGTGGTTGTCCCTAACAAACCACTAACCCGCGCCGATCTGCCTACTGCCATGGCCATCGGCTCTGGCCAGAAACGCCTATGTGGTCAACTGCAGCTCTGGGGGGGGCCTGGAAATGGCGGAATTCCCTCTTGACTGGGTATCTCAAAAAGAGGAGCGAAGAGGTCAGCTGCTTTTGGATGCCAGGGCATGGTAGGGAGGACGATGACCTGCCTGCTAAAATTCAGTTCTGGACAGCACCGCCCTGACATGCCAGTTCGGGGCAAGCTTTCATCGGTACAGTGTCGAAGATCCGACCCCAAGGGTGGAAAGGACGACAACTTCGAGTCCAGTTGAAAGATGCAAGCCAGACAGAGGAACCGGCGGGAAGACTCCCGGCAGTTGAGAGTATTGTGTCCAGCAACCGCTGTGGGCTGAAAGCCGGCCTCTACAGAAGTGAGATCCAGAAGATGCCCAACTGGAGCGATTTTTCGTCGCTTACTACGACGATGAACTGAAGCAGAGCTGATGTTTTGGGGCTGGAAATCCCTGGCAGAAAGCACGGGGCTGCTGCACCGGAGCTGAGCAAAGTCGTGGTGGGTCCGTGCCGCTACGAAGAACCAGTGGGTACAGTCGTGCCGTTGTGAGAAAGCCTGAGTGAGCTCAAAGTAGCTGTAGTTGTACAGTGCATGTAGATCTCTAAGTAAGTCACGTGGCTTCACTGCCGCCACCATGCCATGCCGATCCCTGGGTTGATAGATGTACTCTGGCTGGGAATGTTGTGCTCGGTATGGCCTGGCCCCCGTGGAAACCCGCAACTCTGTAGTGTAGTTTCAGCAGCAGGGAGGGCATGTTGGGGTATTTGTTCATGGACTTTGTTTTGCGAGCTTTGGAGACGTTGCTATCTTGCTGCTGCAGTAGTCGCTGTAGGGAACCTCTGACCGGTCTTGATATGGTTAAGGGTTTTAGACTTCCTGGTCTTGGGCTGGGTACTGGATCTTAGTGGTTCCTGAGTCCTGTTTCACGCCGACTTCGCACCAAGAACCTCGCCTGGCATGTCCGAGTCGTGAGAGCGTAAACCTTAATTGATTAAGCCCTTGACCCCTGAGCGCTA
>CAJNJA010100918.1:15295-25323 GCA_905231915.1 Symbiodinium necroappetens
ACACATACACATACATGCATACATGCATACATGCATACATGCATACATGCATACATGCATACTGCATACATCCATTGGTGGTAAGGTTCAAAACCGTTCATAATGTCAATCTGAACGAATGAACTAACGATGGCCTACAGGTTGCATGTCACAGCAGCTAAAGTGAAAGGCCGGTATTTAACGGCTTAGCCCAAAGTCGTTTGGGACCCTACCCGTCATCGCGGTAAACTGAATGGTGTAACACACCTAAACCCCCTAAACCCCCCCTGAACCCCAAACCCCTACACCCTAAACCCGATTCTTTAGATTGTGAACCCTAGGCCCTATTCTATAGATTCTAAACCCACAAGCACCCCTCTTCCCATCCCGTCCAGGAGGCCGCTTTCCACCGGATCCTCGCCTTCCTCTCTGCTTGTTCGGATCGTGGCTTCGGGGTGTTTCGTTACGGGGTAGTAGGGGTTAGGGCCGGTTAGGGTTTAGGGTTAGGGGTCTTAGGGGTTTTATCAAAGGGGCTGAATAGTTTCGAAGTGGGGGTTCGGGGGTTTGGTGTTTGGGCTTTGGGTTTAGGGGTTGAAGTCTGGGTTGTTGGGGCTCTGAAGAAGCCGTGGCCTTAGGGCGTCGGACTCAGAGACGATCTACAAGGACTAGGGTTGCCTCTTAATTGTGTTTTTGTACACCTCAAAACCCTATTCTACTTATTGAGCCCCTATATTACAAGGACTAGAGCTGCCTCTTGAGGGCTCCGGGGGCCCAAGGGCCGAGCACTTGTCGCTTTGGGCCTTCGGTGCTGAGCCAAGCGGAGAAGCGGTTAAGCAAGCCTAAACCCGAAACCCGAAACCCCCTAAAGCGTCAACCCTAAAACCCAAACTCTAAACGGCCTAACCCCAAACCCTGAACCTTCCACCAAGGCCCGACCAGCCACCTGCCTTTGGAGGAGGCGGCCTCTCATCAAACTTGATGGCACACTCGCGATGTAGCCACCTCAAAGGAAAAGCTTACTGCTTTGCACGGTTGTTTTAACCTCTCCCGCACCGCAATCTCTAAACCTAAAGAGCTAAGCACTTTAGATCTAGCTGTCCGAGCCACTGGATCATGTCGTCCGGCTGTCGGGAGCCCTGATACATGACCTGCCAGGACAACGAGTACTCAAGACCAGAAGGCCTTTAGGCTTCGCATTGACGGTTTATAAGGTCTACCATGAGCGTTTGGGGTCCTCAGCTTTACGGTGTCGGTTCGTCTTGCTCCTGAACTGTCCGTGTCTGAACGAATCACGAGCACGGTCATGTTACGGGGCTAGCAGCATGGCAGAGTTGAGCCATAAGACCGAAGCCCCTAAACTTAGGGCAAGGATCCCAACTCAAGCTTTCCCGGTACGGCCGGTGTGAAGTTTGGGGCTTCTGCACCGTATCAAGGGCAGACTTCCGAACACCCCATCTCAGCCCACAACACATCCTGGGATACCTGGTTCGAGAGCAGTGATACGCGATCAGGAAAAAAGTACACTGGCACAATTCCACCAGCAACCCGCAAATGGACTCGCCGAAAAAAGTGATCTGGAAGGCAACGCACAACTTTTCGCCTGTTCAACGTCTTCGGGGCTGCAGTGCGGTATGGCTTCATTTTTGGGGGTGAGTTGGGGCTTCCTTCTTTGGATTCAGGGTTTAGGATACGCTTGCGGCCCTAAATCCTGAACCTTAAGACTTAAAGCCTACACCGCAAACCCTACGGCCTAAACCCTAACACATAAACTCGAAATCCTGAAATGTAAATAGCAAACCCTAAACCCTGAAGCCTACACCCTAAATCCTCACCCTGAACCCTAAAGCCTAAATCCTAACCGTAAAGGCCCTAAACCCTACAGCCTAAATCCTAATCCTCACCCGAAACCCGAAAGCCTCGACCCTAAGCTCAGGACGGTGCGTGTCGCTTTGGGGATGCCCCCGCGGGGAAGAGCATGATGGTCGGGAAGCCCATGATCTGCATGCCCTCCACCTCGTTCGGGGCATGGGGTTTAGGGGTTTCTGGTGTAGGGGTGCCTCTGCATGTAGGTTTCGGGTTTTGGGTCTTCGAGTTGCAAGGACTTTGAAGCTTAATTCAGGGATTTTGAGACTCTGGACACCTGGATCACAGCTTCAAGCAGCGGCAAAGTAGAATTCAACTGGCCCTCGCCAACAAGCCATCTACCCAAACAAAGAGCAGCAGCAATCATACCGACAACACCGCTTGCAGTTTTCTGGAAACTTCTGTCTGCGAGGTCAGAAGAAGTTAAACAGGAAGACCCCAGAGAGTGCAGATAGAGGAAGAACCCTGGACAGTCAACCCAAATAAACCTGCAACTATGTCCAAAGAACGGAAATTTACTTATTATACCGTAGCATGCTATGTTCAACCTTCCGGATGGAGATGATCGGGTCGAGCCCTGGGCTTACTTGGGATGCCTCGTTGCGGGTCGCATCGATCTTCATGATCTTCAAGGATTTGACATGCCGCAGCTTCCTTCCAACCGGCACCAAAAATGGCCAGGGAAGCAGACAACGGATTCTCAGAGGAAGGAATCCTAGCAAAGCTCTCTTAAGCCTTCTTGAGGTGTCCGACCACAACGTTAGGAGTGTCCTTTAGGACGAATTAATGTCTTCTGTTGGGATGTGTTAGTTTCTGGGGTTTCCAAAAAACCAAAAGCCCGAAGCCCCAAAACTTTCTATCCTTAGCCCGTGCAAACACCAGACAGACCACAAAGCTCCTCCCCCCTCCCCAAAAAAGAGGCACAGACCCTTCAACCCCAAAGCTTTATGATACTGTGCCACAAAACGAACCCAGAAAGCAAACCAAAAACCCACAAAAACACTACAAACAGAACATCAAAGCGAAACCAGTCTTCCTCCCCCTCCCCCCAACACAGAAAAACACACAAGGCAGGAACTCAAGGGCCGGTGCTTTGCAAGCTCTTTGTACAGCGGCTCGAACTTCCGACAGTGCCCGCACCTCAAGAGTCGGAAGCGGCTTCAAGGGCTGGCTTCGGGTTCAGGGTTTTCTGGAATTTAGGTTTAGGGTTTAGGGTTTAGGGTTTAGGTCGAAAGGCTACGGTTCTTCTTAAACTTCTTGCGGCTTAGGATTGTCGGGTCTAGAGAGCTTAGTGGGCCTAGTGCCTCTTGAGAAAGGTGCAGGGCCAGAAAATGGCAGCTTCTTTTCCTCCTTCCTCAGACAGCTTCGGGCCACCTCGCAGACCTCGCCTTAGATGGAACCTCGGCTAGTGGAGCTCCCTCCTGATTCTCCTCCGCAAGGTGCGAGAGGCCCCGGACCTGCCTTTCTGCGCTCTTTGCTGACCTTGTTCCTGTTCCTCGATGCTCAAAGGATCCATGCTCAAACGAAGATGTGGACTCCTACCTGCACATCCCTCCGACAGATGGGACAGGACCCACGCATGGCCGTGACGAAAGAAGCACAGTCCATACAAACACAGAGGTGTCCACAAGGAAGGAAGGCATGAGACTTCCCACGATCCAGACAGATGCAGCACTCCCCGAGCTCCAGCTCCTCAGCGCGCGATCCGACATTCCGTGCTGCACCGGTTTCGTTCTTTCGTGGCAGGGCCTCCAGCACGGCGACGACCGCGTCGGCTGCACGTCGACTTCTGCACGCAGCCACGAGGCTCCGCGCCCCGCCGTAGCCTGGCGAGAGGAACAGCTCCTGCGCCCTCGCATCGCTCATTGCGTGCTGCAGGACATGGCAGGCGCAAAGCACCAGCTCCTCCCTCTCTTCCGGGGCGTCTCCCTGCAAGTCTTCCTCTGCGGCACCAAGAATGTCGCGGAGGCACTCCAGTGCTGCCGGGTGCAGTGACACCACTCCGTCGGTTCCGTCTAGGATAGCGTCCAGCCTTCGGAGGCTCTCCGCGATCTCCAGCTTCAGCTGGGCCATTTGCGCCGCCACCAGACGTGCCATGACCTGATCCAGCTGCGTCACTTCCAGCCATGCCCAAAGCTCTCCGTGCAGAAGCACTGGCACATGAAGGCTGAGAAAGGCCAAGTAAGCCTCCAAGCTCTGCCGCCGTCGCTCCAGGAACCGGGCGTCGAAGTTGGCCAAGATCCGGTAGGAAGGCAACTGGGCCAGGGAGTAGCCGAAGCTTTGCCTTGAGAGGTGCTTGTGGAGCTCCTGGAATTCCGAGTAGCGCCGTAGCACCGTGTGTGCCCGGCATGGGCTCTCGACCACCAAGGTGTATGCCACGTGCTTGTCGACTAAGCCCTCAGTCTGAAACCGAGGGATTCGGACGGAGATCGGGGCTGACTCCAGGAGCTGCACGGTGGGCCGCGGCTCACGCAGCATGCACCGCCATGATGTCCGGAAGCTTGGATGTTTGGCTCCTATTCTGCGCACTTCTAGGCTCTATGATCGCTTGTTCGGCCTGAATTCTGTTTGGCAGTATCATAGGACACTATACACAGCTACATTTACATGCGATCGAAGATTGTGGTATAGCACTGCATGCATGTGATTGCAGTTTGCGTTCGTATAGTGGCCACGTACTACAGTGCACCGTATAATCCGAACGGCAACTGCAGTTGCTTATCCTACGTTCGATGGCACCATCGATTTACGTAGTGCTACGTAGCACTACGCAGTGTTACATATCACCAGCTTCTCGATACAATTGCTGATTCTGAGATCCTGGCCAGGGTGCGTAGAAGTCCACCATGACATCCTCCGAGGTCGAACGTTGCAGAGTTGATACCCCCAGTCCCAGACCCTAAACAAACACGCTAAACACTCGAAGAACCTAAGACCCTACACACTGAACAATGAGCCTTCGGACACACAATCCTAAACCCATCAACCCTTCCGGACCACAGAGCTACTTACGTCGCTACGAGCTCAAATCCATCGGACTTGCTCCATTGTCATAACCAATGCTGGTGTAACCATCGCAGTTGCTGGTATCATTGATGCGCTGATGGCCAATTATATCATCATCATCAATAACAACGTCATCACCATCATCATCATTATCATCTTCATCTTAATCGTCATCGCCATCGTCATCGTCATCATCATCATCATCATCCTAGCATCAACAACAATAGCAGCAGCAACAACAACAGCAGCAACAACAACAACAACAGCAGACGCAACAGCAACAGCAAAAGCAGCAGCAGCTGCTGCAACAACAACACCAACAGCGACAGCGACAGCGACAGCGACTGCGACTGCGACTGCGACTGCGACTGCGACTGCGACAGCAACAGCAACAGCAACAGCAACAGCAACAGCAACAACAACAAACTGATGATGTTGGCGACTGGCTCTCAATGTTGTCCTCGCCACTATCCTGACCATTGGAATTTCCAACTCCGAAACGATGTGAAACGATATGAACTCCCATATAGAAGCCCTCGGACGTTGAAAACCTGTGTTGCATCCAACCCAACGGCCAAAATCAAAACAAAACACCAAATCTCGAAAGATACTAACAACGAAAAAACACAAAAACCTTAAGCTTCTCACCCTCCGCCCCGAACCTCGAAACCCTAACCGGCCCCCTCTCAAAAAAGAGCTCCCTTCCTCTTGAAAGGAAGAAAAGGTGAGCCCAGGGATCGAAAGCCCAGGCCTTGGAGTCATCCTCGACGGTCTTGCGGAAGTTGGTTCCCACCAAGACCCCCACGGGGCCGCCGATCCGGATGTCCTGCTTGGGTGTGTATTACATAATGTATGTGTATATATACATACACACTGTGAGTGTTTGGGGCTTACGGTTTAGAGTTGAGGACCTGTATGCCTTCTACAACTTTTATTCAATTGGCTCCATGAGGGTTCGAGGGCTGTCTCCAAACTTCCAAAAGGGCTCGAGGGTGACGTGTCGTGGGTTGCATCAGCATTCGATGGTTATGGAAGGGTTTGCCCTGAGGGGCCGAGGTTGGTTTCACATTCCCGCAGCATTGCCCTGCAATCCTCAACAAGCCGCCTTCAAGCCGCCCCAAACTCCAAACCACAACACCCTAAAGTATTCAAACTGCACACCTTCCCCAAGACCCCAAGCCTTACAACCCAAAAGCCTTCTTCAGCCCAAAATCTCCAGACCTTAACAACCCCAAGCCCAAAACCTACACCCCGAACCTCATGCAAATACCAGAAACAACCAACCCCCCAAACCCCCCAACTTTTAACCGCAAGGCAGATTCTTAAACCCCAAACCCTAAACTCTGAGACTCCGAAACCCTGAAACCCTAAACCTCAAAGCCCGAAAAACTTCGAAACCCGAAAACCGTGAACCCCTACACCGCAGAGAGCCTCAGCTGAAGGCTCGGGCTCGCTCTTGAGCCAAGGCTCCAGCCTGGTGAGGGCCAAGGGCTCTCACGGAGAGGTTTAGGGTTTAGGGTTTAGGATTTTAGAGGTTTAGGGTTTAGGCTCTAGGGTTTAGGGTTTAGGATTTTAGGGGTTTAGGGCTTTAGGGTTTAGGGTTTTAGGGTTTAGGGTTTATGGTTTTAGGGTTTGGAGTTTTAGGGTTGAGGGTTGAGGGTTGAGGGGTTTAGGGGCCCTAACAAAGACTTTTCTGAGGTTTTCTGAAACATCTAGAAGGATTTGCATAGAAACTTTCGGGGTTCTATAAGGGGGGGGGGTGAGTCAAGGCTTAGGGTCTAAGGTTGAGAATGGTCTAGGCTGTAAGGCAGGGTTCAAGGCTTCCGGGCCAAAAAGCGTGGAGTATTCAGGGCGTCAGTATTCGGGTTCAGCGCTCCGGGTTGAGAATCTAGGCTTGACGGCTGAGGTGTTGCGGGCTGACAGTGTAGTCTTTTCTAAAGCAGCAGCAGTAGCAGTGGCAGCAGTAGCAGCAGTGGCAGTATCAGTGGCAGTAAGAGCAGTAGTAGGTCGTCCTCGTCGTCATGGTAGTCTTAGTAGTAGTCGTCGTCGTCGTCGCAGGAGGGGAAGGCAGAGGACAGTAGCAGTAGGAGTACGAACACGAGCAGTAGCAGCAGCAACAGGAGCAGCAGCAATAGCAGCAACAGGAGGAGCCCGAGGAAGGGGCGGATCATCAGCAGCAACTGTTTCAGTACTACTCGACTATCAGCACACGGTTAGAAGAATGAACAGCCAAGATCACGCACGAATCTCGGGCTGGCCTGTTACCTTCGTAGTCTGTGACGAAACCGACGACCTTGTCGACGCTGAGGCCTGCCAGCCGGATTTCTGTGAAAAGGCTCGAGTAAGGTGGCTACAATACTACTGCGACTTGACATACAATGACAGTAAAACATAATCGCAAGAACAACATTGCCCTATTGAAGCAGCAAGTTTGCGGTGATTAGGATCTGGGCTGACGCTGCCCCAAAATACCTCAACCCTTAACCCTCAACCCGAACTGCGGACCAGAAATCCTGAACCCTATTCCTAAACCACAAACCCTCAACCCTGTACCCCGAACCCTGAACCCTATGGCCTAATCCCTGAACCCTGGCCCCACGAGACCCAAACGTCCCAAGGAGCCTTCCAGCGACAGGCGGAACTTCCGTGCAGCATGGTATTGGCCCGTAGGACCGGTGCCGGAGTGTGTCTGCCACAGCTTTTCAGGGTTTAGGGTTGTAGGGTTTAGGGTTGGTATAGGGGCCGTAATATCTAGAATGTGGTTTTCTTGGGGCATAGTATGCCAGACTTGAAACGAGGAACCCGAAACTTGTATTGGTAGTTGTTTAGGCCCTCGCGTCAGAAGGGTTTGACTAGGCTTCATATCAGTGCTGGTTCAAGGGTCCTTTTAACTTTTCGGGCTAACAGGAATTTGTTGGCGGTTCAAAGCTTAGGGTTTGGGCTAAGAGTTCCGGGCGGCGTCGGGCTTGGTTTAATGTTGGGTTCACGGTCCAAGGTGGTTGCTTCAAGTGGGGTTTAAGGATGTTGCATAAGGGTTTACGGAGCATCTGGGTTTTAGAGTTTCGGGATGCCTTCAAACAGACTCAAACCGAGAACAAAGCACTGCCCCAAACGAGGCTCTTGTCAAACCCGAACATGATCCCTTTGCCCCAATACTCTTCAAGTCGCATCATCATACGTATAAGCATACGTGTTGTTATTCTTGATACCATTCCTTACCACTGCGAGCACTGTTGCTGTGCTTATGACCAACCACCCCACACCCAAAGGAACCTTTCCGAGCGAGCCGCCCGAAATTCAATTCAGCCTCCGAGCCTGAGGCCTCCCTAACGACTGAATGGCCCGAAAAATCGCTTAGAAAGTCCCAACCCGCCTACTAAATTCAGACCCCCTCCGATTCCCTGAGAAAGACAGCAGCCCCATGGCAGTCCCAGCCAAAGGCAAAAGCCCCTAGTCCCTGCAACAGGCCTCTACCAGGGTCAGCACTGGACCGGCCCCCTCCACTCCCGCCATCTCCGCCGTGCGGCGCTCCATGGCGGTCTCCAGGCCCTGAAAAAAGCCAGGTAGAGCTTAAAGGTATTTTTGTGTTGAACTCCTTTTCCCAGATGAAGCACTAAGCTTGGGAGAAGGTTTTAGGCTTAGGATCCCCAAACCCAAACCCTAAATCTAGAACCCCAAAGGATTTCGATACCGCCGCGAAGTGCAGCCGAGTCTCGGAGAGGCAGCAATGCACTTTGCCCCTCAGCTTCACAGCCGCCTGTAGCAGTTTGGCCGTGTAGGAGCGTATATATAAGGTTGTTACAAGGGCGCGCTCAAAATATAGTTAGGGCTTCCCAAGGTCTTAGGCGGTTTTTGTAGGTTGTCGTGAGGTTTACGACTTGATGTTCTTTATAACATTGTGTATGGGGTTGGAAAAAACTGGGGTTTAAGCCACTGGAAACCTCATCCTTTGCAAGACACACTCCAGAATCCAAGCGCTACACACTCTAAGCCCAAAGTTAAGCCACGATCCCTTGTAGACGCCCATAGAACCCTTGCAAAATTCCTTTCATTACACAGAGACAACAATATTCCCACAAAACCCAAGAACCAAAACCGTAAACTCTCTTCTCACCCCCAACTATAGAACACACACAGAACCTTTAAGGAGCCTCGTTCAAGCCCTGCCCCAAAATCCTTAACCCTAAATCTCTAAATCGTATAAATCCTTCGCCCAGAATCCTAACCCCTAAATCCTCTAAGCGCTAAACCATGGCCTCCCGGAAGATCTTCTCCTCCTTGCTGTCGCTGCTTGAAGTGATCAGAATCAGTGCCTTCGAGAGATCTTGAGGATGGTCTGAGCTTTGTTCAAGTCGGATCTGAGGATTAGGGTTGAGGCTTTAGGATTTGTTCAAATCCTGAATTGAACAACTCACAGCAGTTGAGATTTCGGCACGTCACTTTTCAGCGATTCAGCATGATGAGGAGTCCAAATCATCGGTGCTCTTGAAGGTGCCTTCGATTTAAAGTAGAGGCTTTACGGCTATAGTATATATTGTGTTCCAGGAGCCAGAGACATCCCAGATTCTGAGACCTTCTCCAACCCCAAGCGTGACCCCAAACCACCGGCTGTGATCCCGGCCGGAACATTCTCCGGATTCGCAGAGAAGAGCTTTTCAGCGGTCTCCTGATCCATACCTTATTGATCAGTCTAGGTGTTTAGGGGTGTCCGAACAAAGAACCTTGAATCAGGAGCCTTCCTCCTGCTCGCTTTTCCCTAATCGGTGATCTGCAACCCAAGAACCCTACATAGCTGTGGCGAAGATACTCCCAACAGGATCGACAGTGCAGCCCAGATTCGCATGACCGTCGGTGTGCGTCGCGCGCTTACCCACCTGGTAAGGAGCACAAAATCCCTAAACCCAGCCATGGAGGAATCCGCACACCCCCAGAAGCGGAGATGAGGGTGCAAAGGTCTGTGGCTTTCAAGTTTGAGCCGGGGACCCTCAACGCCGCTGGTAGATTACTACCCTATATCAGACCTATCATCGGGTACTTTACCTGAACACCTCCTAAACCCTTAAACCCCTAAATCCCAAACTGCAAACCGCCAACCCCTGCAAACCCTAAACCCTAAACCCTAAACCTAAACCCTATAAACCCTAGATCCTACACCTAAACCCTATACACCCTAAACTTTA
>CAJNJA010100918.1:25651-46576 GCA_905231915.1 Symbiodinium necroappetens
CCCCCCCCCCCCCCCCCCGAAGCTGATAATGATAAATAGCTACCTTCCAGCCCTTTCTTCCCCAATTCTTCCTCCCTGGCTTCAAGGGCGCAGCCCTCTGAGCCCTGAGGCATGCACATCACCACTGAAGGAGTGGTGAACTTGGGGTGCTCCTCGGAAGGAGAAGCAAGGTATCGGCACTGCTGCGTTCCTCCGGGTGTGAAGAACTTTGCAGCCTGTACAGTCAAACTCGCACAGATCCCATTAAAGCACTAGCATCTTCAGTGTGTAGGACACCCAAGCAAAGGAGAATCAGCTGTCATTCGGAACAGCCCGCTCTGCGATTCCCGTGTTCTCGACAGCGGAAACCAAAAGAGACGTGAGATTGACAACAAGTTGCTGATATGCACACAATATGCACATGATTGCCCCAGCAATAAATCAGCGAGCTACGAAGCAACAAATCGCAATGCGTTGTGCTTCCTGCTATAAACCAGTATAACTAGCAAACAGTGGTGCGTTGCCATGTCGGAGATGCTCACCCCATAGTGCCCCAAGCCACAGCTTCTCCATGACTGCTGCATGACTTCCAAATCATGCTGCTCTTCGAGCATTCGTGATGCTGGCAGCCATCGTGCCGGAACGTGTGNNTCTCGGCACAGGCTCCAAATCACAGGAACAAGCACCTCCGAAAAGCAAGGGATTCCCTAAACGGCACGCCCAAAGACTTATGTCCCCAATCCCAAGCACCGAACCCTCCACCCAATGCCAGACCTCAAAACCCCAAATCCTAAACCCCATAAACCCTAAAATCCTCATACAAGCATAGGGTTTATCGCACATCAGTCCGCGAGAACACACATCACCTGAGTGTGGATGCTGCTTCACGCTGTCTTTAGTCTCCAAATCGCGCAAGCTCAATTTTCAGGATATGCCGCGGACGCTGGGGCTTCAAGTGCTTTGCATTGCGTTCTAAAGCACATTTTGGCACCGAATCCCCAAGTAGACGCTGCTTCTTCTCGTCGCATGAATCGATGCCCTGGGTATCGAAAAGCACTCGAAATCCACATTCCGAGTTTTGATGCTTTGGCGGCAACCGGGGTCCACGTATCGAGCCCTGATTTTTGTGACATTACAACCAGCCAATCCCAATGCAAACGATCGGTTCACAAACGCACGCACAAGACACTCATCAGCGGCATCACAGCACGTCCACAACAGCCATTCTCCATGCAGACGCTCGATTTCACAAGCATGCCAGCGAGACATAGATCAGTCACATCAGTGGCATCATAAAACACCAAAACCAGCCATTCTCCATCTAGACACTCGATTCCACAAGCACCCACTCGAGACGAACATCAGTAGCAGTACACCACATCCAACCCAGACATTCCAAATCCAGACGCTCGATTCCACACATGCCCACTCGAGACGCACATCTGTGGCATGACAGCACAGCAGAACTAGCCATTCCCCATCTAGACGCTCGATTCCACGTGCAACCATCGGATCGATCACAAATAGTAGTGATTGTTTGACAGCGGTTTCCCGAGTGTGGACACTCATCGATGCATATTTCAACCCAGCGATGTGAGATAAAGCGACCACTCGAAGAACCCTTGTCATCGTAGCACCCCACAGAATGCTTGTGGAACTTGTTTACAACTCTTATAGATTCAAAAGCAGTACCGTTGTAGAACCACAAAGTTCTCCACCCTGGTACGAGTAACCCGGGGAACCCTCCGCGCCTTCTCCGCTTTCTTCTCGTCATCGCAGCACTTTATCTGCACCCGCTGACCCCACCCGGCAGACCTCAAAAGAGTTTAGGGTTTAGGGCTCAAGGGCTTTAGGTTTTTCGGGTTCAAGGATTAAGGGGTCGTTCGGGTTAAAGTTAAAAGCTCTTTTGCAACTGGACGTGGTAACGGCGTCACAAGTCTCTTGAAGAGACGAGCTTCACAGCGGCTGCTTGGTTTGAGGGTCTAAGTTTGAATCCTTTCAAGAGGATTTGACACCAAATGCTTAGAAACCCTTAGTGGCACGTAACTCTAAACCCGAAGCCCTAAACCCCAAGCCTTACCTCCAAACCCCAACCCCCTTACCTTTACGGGCAGCTTGGAGATGCCTTGCTATCGTTAAGTCAACGTATGGTTTACAGCCGGGAAAGCAAGTAGTTCCTTTACAGTTTGGTTCAGAGTCTCTTCCTTGAAGTTTAGAGTTTTTGGGGTTTGGGGTTTGCAGGGACTTGGGGGTTCAATTAAGGGTTTAGCGACTTAGGGATTTCAGCCTAGAAGGTGTACGACCTCGAAAGCTGCGTTTCTGAGGAGGGCGCTGGTCCGTCCGCTTCACTGTCAACTTCTGGCCTCCCACTGAGCCGCAGCGGTTTTCAAAGGGTTTAGGATTCAGGGTATAGGAATTGTGGCTCCTTTTACGCCTGCATAGTTGGAAGCTGTCTGGCAGCAAGGAGGATTTAAGGCGTCGGATTCAAAGGGTTTCTCAAACACTTGACATTCCACACGCAACTCTACGATCAAGGGCTCGCTGTTTCTGCTAAAGGAACAAAGAAGACACTAAAACCGACATAACTACCACCATGGTTTCCCTATGATCCTGCTCAGATCCCTAGGCATTCAGAACACGGCACATGAGGGGGTGCAGTAACTCCTGTATGCTGCGGAGCGTTCAGTAACAGTAGTGGCCAAAGCAAAACGACCCCAAACTCATCAAGCCCTGGCCACGGCTTCGTGAGATGCGACCATCCATTCGACTGAGCGGCCATTAGCTGACCTTCCGACGATTCGTCCAATAGGAAGAACACCACCAACGGCACCAACACATGCCATACAGTCATACTGAGTTACTGCTTGACAAGCGGTTCCTTCGCAAGGAGTTCCAACAACAGGCACGGCCTTTGAGTTTGATCGGACGTACAACTAGCACCCCATGCTTCGAGACAACCGTTTGCCACCTTCCACGCTCACGCTGAAGGTGTCTGTCCACTCCGGTCGCTGAGGATTCCTCACGGAGCTGGCATTAGGGTTTAGGATTCGGGTTTAGGATTAAGGCTCGGGTTGGGTTCGGGCCAGGCTGTAGAGTCTGGAGACAAGATTTAGGCTTTAGGGCTTGGCGACTGGAGTTCGTGTTGAGGTCTGGGGTTTAGGATGTATCCGGTGCAGGGTTTATGGCTTAGGGGTATGCAGGGTTTCGGGTTCAGGGCTCCGCAGCCCGTACCTAGACCTAGACCGGATCAAGGCTGGTCCAGGGAGCCCAAACATATCCGAATTGACCGTCAGGGTCCTTGAAAGGGAGCCTTCAGCAATGCCAGGCTCGAAACAACCCCGACTGCACGCTAAAGCCAAAATTCGCAACGCGAGACAGGCGAGACGGCCAGCAAGCCATCCGCCCTGAAGACGGACCACTCTGAAGCTCTCTCCTTGGAGCGTCTTGACAGTGAAGATCTGCTCGGGGAAGCTCGACCTGCGCAATGCTCTGGGAGAGTTTAGGGTTTAAGGTTCTGTGCTTAAGGTTTGGGGTTTTTTGACGTTTCAGGCTTTAGGGGTATAAAGGTCCGGTAGATTTGGAAGGTGCCTCCTGGGCCTGCGTGGCTCATCTTCTGCAGGGCACGGCCCAAACGCAACACCCGATAGGAGGTTCAACAAAGGCATCTTGGAACCGAGAAAACGTGATTCTTTTGCCCGGAACAAAAACCTCCAGACTTTAGCACACAGCTTACATCGTGTCACGCTGCCTCCTTCGTGGCGGAAGAACTCTGTCCGACGGTGATCGTCTCGCACAGGAGAGCTGCATGCCTGTTGCTTTAAGGCTCTACTGCTTCTTGTTTCACAGTTTTGGGGCCAGTGGACTCGGACATTCGTATTGCAGAACCGCAGCTTTTTATCATGTCGCAAAGGGGTCGAAATCCGCCAGCCAGGTGGAAGCCTTGGCCTGCGGGACAGCAGGGTTCGCTGTGGGGCCTACGGGCCACGGACTTGGGAAATGCTCGGCCTTAGGCTCCAAAGAGAGCAGGTCAGGCAGGGCGGCGGACGCTGCAGGAGCTGCAGCGACGGCGGCTGTGCTGGCTGTGCTTCCGCTCGCATAGCCGCCTTGCATGCTTGAAGGCAGATCCGTTGTCTTCACCTGGGCCCGCTGCGCGTCGTCCTCTCCAAGGTCGCTGTACCAACGTCGCTCCTCGTACTTCCGCCGGCTGAAGCGCTCCACCTCCCGGTCCGACGCGCTCGGGCCCGGGGGGCGGAGCTCGCAGGGAAGCCGCGCCAGGAAGCGCCGGTTGGAGCGGCGGCCAGGTGCGCCACCTCTGCCTCGCTCCAGGCGTCCAGCGTGAGAACTTTCGCTCGGGTCAGATGCGCACCAAGCGCACGATGAATGCCGAAGCAGCGGTTGCACAGGAAGATGCCCAGTGTTACCGAAGCAAACCGGGTGTCCGTGTCACTGCAGTCGGCACATTGGCTGTTAGAGCCCTCTTGTCGTAAACGCTTCAACTCGCGTTGCAGATGCTCCTGCAGTTTGGCATCCTGCTTGTGCCCGGAAGCAACCATTGCAGTGCGACGGTGGCCTTGCTACTTCCTTGTGCCTTATGCACTTGTCTTCACATTGCCAGGCCACATGCTGGGAGCTTGTGTTGTTGTGCTTACAGCCAACTATCATGTGTGCCAAACGCCTGCCAAAAGCGGCAAGAAAGGACCATCGTGGCATTGCCTACTGTCGCAGATGGAAGCAGCCGCACCTGCCGAGGTGCTCGCCGATCTGAGCGGAGATGTCGTTCCCTCTAGCCTGACTGCCAAGCATAATGTGACATACTGCGCTTGGGAAGGGGCACTGACTAAAGACACGCAAAAAGCCGAAGCCTCTGCGAAGACGACGTCTTCGTAGTGCCGCGTGGCCTCTCATGCGAGATACCGACTCGTCTCGGCGTTGCCCGGCATTTCACGATCCCCACCACACCTTCACGAAGACACTGCTGTCATAGCCTGGCCATTCTGCAGTTTTTTGTCCGGTAAAGGGACGTTCGAAGTTTACATGAGGCGCAGGCCATCCGGAAAGAGGCCAATAACGGTCAGGTCGTTGTCGTGCAAATAGGTTTCTGCTTCCTGCCACTACAGCAATAGCTCCAAGAATCCCATGCTCAGCCGACGCTCCCCTGCAAGCGGCTAAGAGCCCCCGAGACGGATAACTACACTCCACTGCCTCCACAGACTTCAGCACATGGTCTCTCTCTAGATGTCGATTGACCCACTTGACGATCTGCTGCCACCTTAGCCGGCACAGTGCTCGAAGTGTGGAGTGCAAAGCGTACGTTGCGAGGCTGCCACCCGCGCCCGGCGCCGTCGTAGTCGAAGACCGCACCGTCAACAAATAGCTTCATGGTGGGATAGGAGTGGATCTCGTTCTCCTCACCCACGTCCCTCGGGAAGCAGACTGCATACTGAAGGAGGCTGACTTCAGTCTTCTTGGGGCAAGCATGGCTCTGTGCTATGAAACGTCTATCCTGGCTGAGTTGTGACGGCAAATATTGACTGGGGGTCAGACTCTCCATGTCAACGACACAGCGGTCAATGCGACTCGCAGTAGGCCCCACACGCATATCTGCTAGCGTCGATCTTTGCAAGCTTGACCGGCCTTCATTCATTCAGCGTGGGACTCCCAGAAAATCCTGCAACTGTAACACGGCAGTAACGCACACTGGGTGCTGCATCTACACCCACAGAATCTCGAAGAGCTGTCAGGCTCAAGCAACAGCCAAGCTCTTATGAGTATTCATGTGCACGATCCGGTTGTACCATCTTTTCCAATGTATTGTTACATAATGCCAGATATGACCATGCATTACCACGCACTGCTGCAAAGTGATATGCAGTAGTATGTAGCACTATACCAGTCCATTCCAGTCCTAGGCCGTAGTCTCAAATCGGTCGTATTCGGGGCCCTGGCGGGTCATGGATTTCCAGCTTCTGGGCAGCTAGATCCCAGGCGGGCATGACCTGCGTCCAGACACAGGTGAGACGAGGTTTTGCACAAAAGTTGTGAGGCAGAAGCTGTCCTTCCATCACTTCCGGCGACCCTTCGTCTATCCAGCTGGCCGACTCGCCATCGGGGCTACCGTCATCAGGACCGCCGTTTTTCCCTTTTGTTTTTTTGTTATGACCTTCTGTTGCTGTGATGAATGCTATTTTTGCGAGGACGACGACGACAACCACTACTACGACGGCCTGGAAATGTAAGGTCTCTCTAACCTAGAAAACCAGGGTCGCAGGGACGAACAGCAAGCCTGGGCACCTCATCCTCACCGCATGACTAGAATCATGGTAGCAAAACAATAGAAGAACGGCTATCCAAATTCCTCCATATCACAATGACAAGTCGAAACATCATCAACAACATCACCATCACTTGAGGCTGCTTCTTGCTGAGAGGCTCGGGATGGCCACCTGGCCTTTTGTGTCCATGCAGAGGTGTCATGCAAAAAAAGCCCTTCCGCTATCGGAAGGATAGGTCGTTTGCCTGGGACTTTGTGCCCATCTGTTTGCTCGCTTATCGGCTTGCAGGAATCATCATCTCCGCTCATTGTCTAGGATGTTAGCATTTGGGTGTTTAACGCCGATCTTGAGATTCAAAGCAGAGACCTGCAGCTGATAAACCCCAAACTGTACAGGAGCCCGCTTTCGGGCCCTTGCCGTCCTACATGGTACATGGCTACGCCTCCCAGCGTCGCCCTGGGGAAGTGTGACACGATCCTCTGCCAGGTATGTCTCCACAAGCAGATACTCCATCTCCTCAGCAAGTTGCCTCCGACCAAACTCCGAAACTTCGAATGCTGCATAGTGAGAGTCAAGGCCATCCAGGCATGTGTGCACTGAGCAAGGGCAAACTGGAGCGGGCACAAAGTAATTTGTGGAGAAAGGAAGGTACCGAGATCAGCGACCAAGCTAGTAGGAAGCATTCAGAAAGTTGTATCAACACGACGAATGTTTATCTTGGGCAGAACACCAAACAGCAAAACAACAACAGCAGAAGTACGCGCAGACATAATACGACCCTGGCAAATGTGAGAAGACCAAAAAATACATTCAATGCTACTCTGTCAACACCATGAATGTCGATATGTTCATTGCTTCGGTAGCGGCAGCTCGAAGATGTAACGGAACGCACGACTACACATTAGAGTGACTAGAGTTGCGAAGATCAATACTATCAAAAAACGACAGCAACCGGAACAGAAAGAAAAGCCCAGCAAGCAAATTTCAAGCGTTGATAGGAACACTCGCACGCACCAGTCCATGATCAGACTCGATAAGACTTTCGATCAAAGGTAGCAACTACGGGATACACTGAGATTATCCCGAAAACAACACACCAGATAAATACCAGACGTAGTAAACGACAACCAATACATACTTCAGAACACCAACCGTATGGAGATGAGGAGGGAGCACGTGGAGGAGGGGAAGGAGGAGGAGGAGGAGGAGGAGGACGATGACGACGGTGCAGGAGTAAGCAAATAAGACTGTCAACCATCGCCAAAGCTCTGACATTTCTACAAACAAGAGTTCAATGGCAAATGACAGAAGCAAAGATCATCTCCTAGACACTGACAGTCGCCAACGCCTATTCTGATGATTATGTGTCAAGCTGAAGAAGGAGCATTTCCCTGCGTTGCTGCACTCACTCCATCCAGGCGAGGCAGCCCACGCGCTGCACGCGCGTCCTGATTGGCCTCGACAGGAACTGCCGCGGGGGGGCCCGGGGTTGGCCCGGGGTTGGGTGTTCACAAGCTTTGATTAAGTTTAGTGACTCCGGGTGCCCGCTAGCCCCTGAACTTCAGTGTCTAGGAAGATGACGACTTTACGGCTCTAGCTCTAGCGCAGGCGTGCCTCCTGAGCAACATAGTCCACGAGAAAAGCGGCGCTTTCCGACAACACGACAAGGGTAACTCCGGCCTGAAGACGTTCTCGAAGCGCTTGGCGAGCTTCGCATCCTGTGGCACAACCTCGGGGCCCGAAGGCTCCGAAGGCGGCTCCGAAGGCGGCTCCGAAGGCTCCGGATGGTTCTCCTTCTCGGACGCCACCGCGGGCTTCGCGGCGCTCCCGGTGAAGCGCGAGAGCGCGGAGTTGGGGCGGCTCGGGGTCTTCGCCTTCGCCGAGGCTTTGCTGGAGTTCTGCAGCAGCCCAGAGGCGGACTTCGGCCGAGACCCCTTGGAAGATCGAGTGGAGGGTAGGGAAGGCACCTCCGACTCCGGGTAGGAGATAGCCGTGAGGGGCAGAGAGCCCAGATGAGACACCGAAGGGCTTTGGGGCACCGCCATCGCAGCCTTGGCTCTGAATAGACATGACTCGCCTTCACCACCTTATGCGGTTAAGGGCTACTATTAGAGGTTACATGGCGGGTTCGAACAAGTGCTACCTGGTGATTTTCGAATCAAGCGAGAACTGAAAAATCATACCACTGATGCACGACCGTGCTACCTCTACCACCGGGACCGATTCCAGCGTCTCCTTCTGCTGGGGCACAATGCCCAAAGGCACTTGCCTGGGACACAGAGGGAAGCATCTCGCTATGATCGGAGCCTCTTTAGCCTTCGTCTCGAATACTCTAGCTCTTATCCTCGGATCGGCTCAAAGGTTGTGCCTTGGGGCTTCTACTACCGTAGTCTTCGGTTTCAAGATGCCGTGAAACTCAAACCATAAGACCTGAAACTCTGAAACCCCGAACATCCGAAGCAACCAAACCCTAGAGCCCTGAAACACCCAAGCCGTAAAGCCTGAAGCCCAAAAGTTTCTAGGTCAAGGTCATGGACGATCTCTGGATCTGCGCCGTATCTATCACTGGCCGCTGCAACGGGGGCTTCCACAGCCGCTCATTCTCCTGACCCGCATCTACGGCTTCTTAGCCCCTAAGAGTTTAAAGCATGAGCACTGAAACTTATGCGCTTAGGGGCTTAATTAAGATGTTTACTGATTCGGGCTTCGATAAGCCATGTGTTTGCCCCCTTAGTGTTCAGGAGAATTTGAACTGGAGCTCAGACCGTCTCCAAGGTTCTAAAGAACTTGTTGCAGCATCTTGGATCCCGGGCGGGCGAAGTGCAAGTACTGAAAATCCCCCTAAACCCTGAACCCTCAGCCCTATACCCTGAACCCTCAACCCCAAAACCCTCAACCCTATACCCTAAACCATACTAGACCCTAAACCCTAAACCCTAAACCAAAACCAAGTCCCATGAAGCTCCTGGCGGTCGAAGTCCAGGTGGGAACGGCCTCGGGCTAGGTGCTTCTTTCGAAGGCCGTCGAGGGCCTTTGAAGATCGGGTCTGGGCGTTTAAGAATTAGGGGGCTTGGAGTTGAGGGTATAGGGTTTAGGGTTGGGGTTGGGGGTCTCGGGGTTTAAGGTTGTTTTTTGGGGTTTAAGGTTTAGGGTTTGGGCTCAGGGTTTTACAAGGGTTCTATGAGGGCTGCGGGGTGTTTAGGACCTGTAATTCTATGAGCTGGGCTTAGGGCTTGGGACTCTCGGCTCGGCGCTTAAGGGCTTTGGGTGTACGGCGAATAGGCTTTATGGCTTAGGGCCCGGACTCTGTGTTCGCTGGGCCGTCCGCAAGGATTCCAGGGATCGCACAACCTCGATGCATGTGGGCAAGACTAGCGTTCCTACTCTCATGACATGACTTTTGGCCGTGTTATTGTGTTGCTTGCACCATTTTCTGCCATTGACTCTAGTAGCAGGGACCTTAAGAAGTGACCCTCGGCAAGGCAGATCTCTGAAGGGGGGTTCCCAAAAAACATGGGTCCCTTGTTGGGGGGATCCTCCTTAACAAAGAGATCCTACTTCTGCGTACTTACGTCTTGGAGTACCCTAAACCCTGAACCCTAAACCTCAACTTCAGAAGCTCCGACATCCCCTCGTTTAGCCAAGCCGCCGAAGCGAACTCCCGTCGCTGCGCTGCGTCCGACGCGTGCGCGTAGCGCTGAACTCTCGGCTGCTTTCCGGCCTCAGGTTCCGCAACCGCCGGGTCTGGGCCTTGAGGTTATTTGGGTTTAAGGGTTTAGGGTTTAGGGTTTAGGGGTGTGAGAGCGGTAATGATGGAGGGAGTGCTTACTGGGCCTTCTTTGTTCTGAACCCTAAAGCCCGAAGCCGACAACCTTCTAGATCCCTGCAAACCCTACAAAGCCCCATAGCGTCCTCTAAAGTCCTACAAACCTCTAGGAATAATGCCCAGAGCGGCATTCAACCCGCAAATGCCCCAAACACCTCAAAATCCCCAGAGCTCCAGATACAACCTCTTTGAACCATCGTATGAGCTTCGAGAAGCAACCCTAAACCCCTAAACCCTAAACCCTAAGCTTTAAACTCCTAAACACTTAACCCCTGAACCCCGAAACCCAGAACCCCTAAACCCCTGAACCCTAAACCCTAAAATGTAAACTCCTGAACACCAAACCCCTGAATCCCGAAACCCCAAACCCCTAAACCCCTGAACCCTAAACTCTAAACCCCTAAACACGAACTCCTGAACCCCGAAACCCAGAACCCCTAAACACCAAACCCCTGACACTGAACCCCGAAACCCTGAACCCCTAAACCCCTGAACCCTAAACCCCTGAAGACTAAAGCCTGAAATCTAAACCCCTAAACACCAAACCCCTGAACCCCGAAACCCTGAACCCCTAAACCTCTGAACCCTAAACCCTAAACTCCAAACCCCTAAACACAAAACCCCTGAACCTCTAAGCACTAAACCCCTGAACCCCCAACCCAGAACCCCTAAACCCTAAACTCTGAACCCCTAAACACCAAACCCTGAACCCCGAAACCCAGAACCCCCAACCCAGAACCACTAAACACCAAAGCCCTGAACCCTGAACACTAAACCCTTGAACCCCCAACCCGATAACCACGAAGCACTACCCCTGAAACCACTAGATCCCCTAAAAAGGCCTAAACGACTGGCCTTGAAGATGGCAGAGCACTTCCGGGCCAGGACGGTTGCATCCTCCAGGGCTGGCGCCGGGACTCCGAAGTGCTTCCTTCACAGCTCTTTAGAGGGTTTGGGGTATAGGGTTTAGGGTTTGGGGTTTGGCGTTTGGGATTTAGGGTTTAGGGTTTGGGGTTTAGGGTGTAGTTTAGGAACCCTAAACCCTAAACCCTAGACAGTTTAGGAACTCCTCAACTCCTAAACCCTCTCACAGGTGACTGAGTCCGCGTGAGAGAGGGCTTAGGAGTGTAGGGATTAGGATTGTTCTACCAGGGTTTAGTGTTTATGGGCTTTGGGGTTCTACAAGAGATCTAATTATAAGGGCTCTGTAAGGATGTGAAAGGTTGTGAACAACATCGTTAAGCGTTTTTGTTTGGGGGGTGTAGGGTCAGGGAATTAGTGGTTCGGGTTGGAGGGGCAAGTGGGATCCGGCTTAGGGGCCCAACTTCAGATGGAATCGTGTGAAAACATCAAAAAGCGGTTCCAGAACATCCCAGCTTCTGGTAGCTGGTGGTTGGATCCAGCCTGTCAGGGACACCAGCGTGGCTGTGCACACAAGAAAGGGCCTGGGAAGAAGGCTACTACTGCTTGCTACTACACTAAAGCTTTGGCTTTGAAGTTCCAGCATAAGATGTCTGCGGTTCATTGACGGATGGTCAAAACCAATCACAACATCAAACGATCAGGAGCATAGTGACGGCACGCAACAACAGTCGCAACAAGAACACTAACAACCCTAACGAGCATACGACGAACAAGAAGACAATGCAGAAATCCTAAATTCCCTCTAAACCCCAGAACCCTAAAACCCAAGCCGAAAGACCTTAACCCCAAAACCTTTGAACCCTAAACCCAGCCCAGGCACCGCCAGTTCTCCTGGTCCAAGCTGTTTTTCACCCCAGATCCCGAATAGAAGTCTGGACGGCGCTTCAAGGGTCGGTTCGCCGCAATCCCGCGCTTGTGCTGGCGAAAGGCCGCCTGGTTCGTGGTGCCCGGGAAACCTCGGCTTAGAGCTGCTGTTTTCGGGTTTTGTATCCGGTTTATAAACGGCCCTTCGAGGTTTCTATTGGGGTCTTATCAGGTTCTGTAAAAAATTTTAAGGTTCTGTAAAGAATTGAAGCGGGCGTTGTAGAGTATGTGGGTATGGGTTTACGGAGTGCTCAACAGGCTTTATGAAGGGTTTGGGCTTGAAGCCTTTGGAAGGGCAAGTTCACCCTAAACCCTGAACCCTAAACCCTCAGCCCTGAACCCAAAGCCCCGAACCCGGGCCCTAACACACGAAGCTACAGCCGAGCCGCTGCAGACCGAGGAGGAAAGGTCCGTCTCCTGGGCTCTTGAAATCTTCAAGTTCTGAGAGGGTTGATATCGCTTTTACGCGAGTTTTACAAGAATAGAATTTTACGGCCTTTAGGATAGTCTGCTAGCTTTTGAGATTATTCAAACCCACAGCAGAACCTATTCAACACTTATCAAACTCCAACAAAACCACAAAAAAAGAATTGTAAATATCAAACTACTAAAACAAAAACCCACACACACACACACAAACACTTGCAAAAATTCGGACGAACCCCAGACTTTAAACCCCCTAAAGTGTAAAACCCGAGACAAGTCTCCGAAAGCGAAGGGGTCGCCGAGCTGGATTTCCGGGAGCCGATGGACGTGGACTCAGAGCTGCGTCCCTCGAGCCACTCCTTGTGCTCTTCTCAACAGGGTTTAGGGTTTAGGATTTAAGTTTAGATTAGGGTTTAGAGTTTAGGGTTCAGGGTTTAGGGCTCTCTTGACGAGCTCTCTGGCATTGAGGTTTGGAGCTTCCTAGGTCTTTCGGCTTGGATTTTCAGGTTCTGGGGCTTAGGGGTTTAGGTGCTTTTTGAACGCGTCTTTCATGGTTTAGGTTTAGGCTTGAGGGCTCAGGGTCCAGAAAGGCAAGGGCTCTGTAGCAGCTCTACAAGGCTTTCGCGTATGTTTGGCAGGGCTTGATCGGGGTTCTGCAGCGCTCTTGTTTGACGGCCGTTGCTAAGGCTTTGAGGTTCTGAGAAGATCGGAGATGTTAGAGTTTGAGGTCGGTCAACGGCCTGAATAAGGCTGTTGAGGCGTTTCGTGCTTTTTGGTTGAAGAGGGCGCCGGGCCTTCCACCGGTCTTTGGGCGGTTCGCTTTCGGGAGTTTGGAGGTTCTGGGCTCTTGGGCTGCCTTGAAGAAGTTAAGGGTGTAGGGTTAAGGGTTTTAGGGTGTAGGAGGGTTTAGGGTCTAGGAGGGTTTCGGGCTAGGAGGGTCTAGGGATCGGGTTTAGGAGGGTTTAGGGATTCGGGGTTCAAGGATTTGGGCTTCTTAGCTTTTGAGGATTCGGGGTTGAAGCCTTGGGCTCGAGAATCTTCTCAGTTTCGGGCACCCCTACCAGTGAATCCTGCACCGACCTCTAAACCCCCTAAACCCTAAAAATCCTAAAACCCTAAAAGCCCTAAACCCTGAATGCCTAAAACCCTAGAAACCCTAAAAACCTTAAACCCTGACCCTAAAGCCGCTGCAAATCAGGGCAGTGCTGTTGGATTGTAACCTGGGCACGGTTTAGGGTTTAGGGTTTTAGGGCTTTAAGAGTTTAGGGTTTAGGGTTTACAGTAGACCTTTGCCTTAATGGGGAGACGAGCGGCCGTGAAGGAGTTGCGCGTGGCGCAGTTGTCTGGCGGCCTGGCAAGCACTGAACGGCTTAAGCTTCAGGGTTTCGGGGTTAGGGTTTAGGGCTTAAGGTTTAGGGTTACTGGTTTAGGGATTAGGGTCCCACCCTCCCTTCTCGATTCCCGGCTTCAAGTCTGGCGCCCTGGGTCTAGTCGAGGCTTTGCTTGTCATACACCGTATACCCCATGGAAGCATGAAGAGCTTGTGTCGAGAACCCCGCAGCTGCAGAGTTGGGGTATTCTGCAGCTCCGAAAACGAACGCGTTCCTTTTCACTTTACGGTGCTTTACCCCAAAACCCCGTTCTGATTGTACGACCTGTACACTCATGATTAAGGCCCCTACATTACAGCAAACAGCCTTGAGCATTTTGCTGGTGCGTCTGCAGCTGGTGCTGACACGCCAACCACCTTCGGGAGCTGCGGTTCAGGGTCTTAGTGACTCATCACTGTCAGGATTTAGGTAGTTGGCGCCGGAGTGCATTCCTGCAGAGTATTGGGTGCCCCCTGAATCACGGACGTATGAAGGGATGCGAGGATTCAAAAGCTCTCTGCCTTCTCCGGCTTCTTAGCGCGGAGGTTGTCGTAAACTGCTCTGAGCCCCAAACAAGAAATCCAAACCCTAAACCCGAACTGAATCCAAGAGAAAGCCTAACCCTAAAGCCCTAAGCCCTAAACCCTAAATCCAAAACCCCAAACCCTGAACCCAAAACCCGAGGCCCTAAATCCTGAACCTAAAGCCCTAAACCTGAAACACAAAAAGCACGACAGCCGCCTCCAACCCTTCTGCTTCCTTCAGGGAGCTCAAGGTGCGCAGGAAGCGCCTTCCCCCGACCCCCCCCCCCACAAAAAAAAAGGGCTCAAGACTTTGGAAGAGGGAGGTTCAGGGTTCAGGGGTTCGGTTGGGCTTAGGGTTTAGGGTTTAGGGAAGTTTAGGGTTTAGGGTTCAAGGTCCAGGGTTCAGGGGTTCACGGTTTTGGTTTTCGAGCCTTCGGGTTTTCAACCCGCCGTCATCAACCTAGCGGGTGTGTTCAATCGCGCGTTTAGGTGTTGAGCTGTAGAGGAGTAGGGTGGCAGAAGAGGGCTTGGGAGAACGGCCCTATAGACGCTAAACCTTGTGGGAATCGGGGATAGCGTGACTTTTCAATTCTCTGGGTTTGAATTTCTGTTGCTGAACGCGGCTTGCGGTTGGAACTCCGAGGGTTCGTGATTAAACAGCATCCTCAAATAACAGCAAAAGATCAGTGTGGTCACATTGCCAAGTTGATTGCAGCGAAGCGTCTGCATGATCTTCATAGCTTCTCTGACATGCGGCCATTTGCTAAAGCAGGTATCCAAGAACATAGCACGGCCATCAACCACTCAAGCAACAAGATAATGGCAATGCGGCTGTTTTGCGTGCTTCCTGGCGGTCAGATTCCAATAAGAAATGCTGTTACTGCGATAATCCGATATGATGCTTGTCATCATGTCGGCACCAAGCATGACATGTTCACGTGCAGTCCACAGAATGGATGGACGAGCCTTGCTCAGAATAATGCAAGCGCTTGCTTCACGATCGAAACGACTTGCAGGCCGCAACCTACACCAACAACGCCGCCACTCACGGCTCCCCAAGTTGCAGCTTCCTCCGGCGTGTTTGCCGCTCGACCTTCCCGCGCACCTGCCGCGGCACCGGCAGCACCACCAAGTGCAGCTCCGACAAGTGCGCCAGGTCGTCCAGCGATGGCTCCAGCTACCAGGCCACCCATAGCAGCGCCTGAAAATCCTCCGCTCCACATGCCGGTTCCATCATGCTTGCCTGCTGACGCGCCTGACACACCTCGGGCTTTCCGTGCATGCTGTCCCATGGGACACGGAGTGGCAGGAGCCGGCAGCCAAAGTCGCGGATGCCGTGTTGCAAACAGTAGCGCTGGCCGTGCAAGCTGCTTGAGGCGAAAGCAGGCAGAATCAGATCTTGGTGTGTTTGAACTCCGCCACCCGCTACCTGATGCCCACGACTGTAAACACCACATCTCAGAACAGTCGAATACGAGCCAATCTTCATGATATTAATGGCACATTGACGGATGCACAAACAGCGCAAGTCAGCACTCAAAAATAATCTAGGTAATTATTTAGGCCCCTGTATTAGGGGGTTTAGGGAGGGCTCGAGGGTCCCACACTTTCGCGACAGAAGCCCTGACTGAAACGCGAGCCCTCGGACAGCAGTCTCAAGCTTTTCCTAATACTCAACCCTGAGCACCCAAAGCTCGCAAGAAGCGATGGTGATGAAGGCAGCAACAGCCCTGAAAGTAAATATCAGCAGCCGTAAAGCCGTAAAGACTCCGAAATCCAAGCCCTCTGGAGCCTCTGTTCATGCTTCGGCCTCGAAGCATGCCAGGCACTCACCTCCGAGGAACAGTAGGAAGACATGGTAACAGCCATCATGATCATGACGGTTAGCATCATCATCACCATCATCCTTTATCATCATAGTCATACGTGTAGTTGTCTAAATTCGGTTCTCGTTCAGGGGCCTTTTATACATTTTGGGGACCTAATAAGGGACCTCATTTAGAGAACTACCCATACGGTAGTGGCACTGTTCTACGAAACTGCCATGTGCCGGAGGTCCAAGCGTCTCGGCCATTGCAAGGCCATGCTGCTCAGGAGACTCTGAAGGTTCGGGTTTGGGCAGCCTTAGGGTT
Source organism: Symbiodinium necroappetens (assembly GCA_905231915.1). Taxonomy (NCBI): domain Eukaryota; class Dinophyceae; order Suessiales; family Symbiodiniaceae; genus Symbiodinium; species Symbiodinium necroappetens. The sequence goes on from CAJNJA010100918.1 coordinate 41,969, forward strand.
CAGGGTTTAAGGTTTAGGCCAAAAGAAGCCAAAGCCTATCTATCATACAAAGTCGCGAATTCCCTGGAGTACTGCGAAAATAAGCCGGAACAACAGCCCGCCTCCCCGAAAAAACAAGCACAAGAAACGAAATCACAACTACAAGCCCATTATAGCCGGTTGGCAAAGTTACATAGTCTCTCGAATCACGAGACCTACAAACCCCCTAATCTTAAACCACAGGCCCCTCGAAACATGAAACGCTCCTCCCCAAACCAAACAGCAAGGGACCTGGGGTAGGTCAGCCCTCAGCAGCTCCGATACGAAGCACTCCCGCGCAGAGGCGTCGCGGAGGTCGGAACAGGAGACCATGAGCGGCGACGGCTTAGGATCTAAGGGTTTAGGGTTTAGGGCGTCGGCTTGAGATTACTGTTCGGGGTGGGCAAGAAAACAAGGGAACTCCATGACGTTTCGGGCTTGCGGCAAACGTCAGGTGATTTCTAGTTGATTCGGGGGTTCTGGCAAGGGACGGATGCTCTTGGTCATGTATCGGGATCTCGTTTGGAGATAACGATACCGTCCCGACCCCTCTCATCTGAGCCAACCTCGAAACCAAATTCACGGAATCTCGAAGTGTTGCTGGGCCCGCTCTTTGTGTGAGCGGGTAGACACTCAAGCGACCGTGCACAAAGGCCTACACATGCACAGGCATCTTCAGTCGTGCACTTGTACTCATAGGTCTCCGTTATGGAACGTGCATAGGCATTCACGCATGTATCCCTGCATGCCTTCATGCCTGCCCGTATGCTTGCAGGCATGCATGCGCGCGTCTCTGCATGTATGCGTTCGTCTGCTTGTGAGGGCTCAGATTGACGGCCGGCCTGCTGCGAGTAAAAGCACCAAGGGGCGTAGAACAAAATCGCAGTCACCGAGTTGTCCTTCACAGCAACCCGGCTCCAGATCTGACGCGAGGATACATCCAAAAGAGCTGTCCGAGTCCTTCATGTACTGCCTGAAATTTTGACCCGTCAACTCGTCGACAGCCTGCGACAAACGAGGACAGAAATTCAGAGTCGAGGGTTGGACAGGAAGAACATGCTTCTTCAACATGAAGAAACTTGTGTCTCGTGAAGGCCCGCCGGTGTCGCTTCTAAAACGATCCCGGCCTCAGCGAACCCTTGAACGCTTGACTTCAAAGCCCAAAACTTAAACCGTTTTTGCAATCTTTGACTGTAGACCTTGCACCCCTCACACCCTCAACATCACGTCAATGCTGGGACGCGGACATGCTGCTGTGCCCTCGGCGAACGAGGCAAATGGAACCGAATCTATGGTTGAGGTGGGTTTAGGATTTCGGTCTTGTGGTTGAGGGTTCAGCCCTGCTTACGTGGTTAACGCTTAGGCTTTAGGGTAAGGTCTGGGCACTAGTCAGTGCTTCAGCAGGCGGCAAGCTGCACACTCGGCGAGTGGCCGGATCCAAACCATACGAAGAAAACGGCTACGATAACTGCTATGACAGTAACCGGCGTATGGCTTCTGGAACTGTCGGTCGCGGGTTTCCTGAGTGTAGCTGGCATGTGCGATGCGACGGTGTGCGAAAAGCTTCCCTAAACCCTAAACACAATCCTAAACCCTGAACCCTAAGCGGTAGACCACAACCTTTCTCGAACGATCGACGTAACTCTTCGGGCTCTGGAAGCTGCTGTTTACGGGCTGATAGCCAGTTGCTGGTGCCAGTTGCCGAAGCCACTTTCAAACTTACTGCTGTACCTAATACAATGCCCCCTGTACTTCTAGAATGGCTGCGACAACAGCATCCAGTTCAATGGATGATAGCTAGGTGATGACTAGATCACTAGCAGGCAAAACAACACAAATAGCTGGACAACTAGAAACCCCAAACAACAACAACAACAACAACGACAACGACGACGAAAAAGCAGATAGATTGGTAGATGCGTAGATAGATGGAAAGATAGATACGTACATAGAAAAACAATCAGATAGCTAGCAAGCTAGACAGCTGGATAGCTAGAAAGCCATATAGCAACATACAGGGATAAATAGACAGCTCGAAAGCTAGATTAAGCTAGATAGCTAGATAGACAGAACCAAGGACAGATAGTTAGATACGTAGACAGGAAGATAGGCAGCCAGGTAGATAGGTAGATAGCCAGATAGCTGCACAGCTACATCGCTAAATATCTACATAGCGAAGGTGCCCATTTTGCTCGGCGTATGTTTAAGTTGATAGTGCATGCATGTCTGTCTGTCTGTCTGTCTGTCTGTCTGTCTGTCTGTCTGTCTGTCTGTCTGTCTGTCTCTGTATGTATGTATGTACTGTACTGTACTGTACTGTACTGTCCTGTCCTGTCCTGTCCTGTCCTGTCCTGTGCTGTACCGTACCGTACCGTACCGTACCGTACCGTTCCGTTCCGTACCGTACCGTACCGTACTGTATGTATGTATGTATGTATGTATGTATGTACTGTATGTATGTATGTATGTATGTATGTATGTATGTGGGTAGGTAGGTAGGTAGGTAGGTAGGTAGGTAGGTAAATATGTAGGTAGGTAGGTAGGTAGGTAGGTAAATATGTACGTATGTAGGCAAGCATGTATGTATGTTGCATGTGTGCATGTATGTCCGTATGTATGTGAGTACATATATGCGCGCGCATATCTTGTGTCATGATTTTCATGTCATGTCATGTCGTGTCAGGTCATATCTTAGCCTTGAAATTCATGGCGTGTCATGTCATGTTGTGCCATGGCACGCTACGTTGTGTTATGTCTTGTTGTGTTTAGAAGTATATATGCATGTTTGTATGTGATGTATGTATGCACGTGTTGTACGTGTGTGTGTGTGTATGCACGTCGTGCGTGCGCATGCATGCTGTGTATGGGCTTTCTGAATTAGCCTCACGGTGTGTGCGGTCTTCCGCCTGAGGAGGAGGCTGGCCACTGCTGCCAAGCAAGCCACCGAGATCGAAGCCCCAAACCTCAGGGATTTGGGCTTACGATGTAGGGCTAGGCCCTAGGCTAGGCTTAAAGTCCAGAGAACATGGCTCAGGGTTCAGGGTTGGTGGTGGTACCAACCGCAGTCCGTAGGGCTTCAACGCAGTGCCACACATGGTCGCTGATGAAGTACATATACAGCGGGTTGCATGTGTGTGTGTGTATACAAATTCTGTATGTATGTGTATATATATATGTATATTAAAATGTATGTGTAGTAAATCCACATACATAAACATACACGTCTGTACGTGTATGTGTGTATTACGCACACTTACATATGTATATAAGTTATATAATGATATACGCACGCATCTGTGTGTATGTAAATATAGACGCATGTACGCACGTACTTACGCACCTATGTATGTATGTATGTATGTATGTATGTATGCATGCATGTATGTACGTATGCGAGTAAGTATGTACTTGTGCTTATGACATACATGCACATACATCTTGGGCATTATCAGGTATGAACACATTCGGAAAGACGTAAACATGAAAAGCACTCGTTTTATATCGATCTTCGCAGTTCCTCGGCTCCCGACGGGCCAGAGGAGAGTGCTCCAAAGCAAGCGCCAGGCCATGATGACAAGCTGGAAACGTGTGGACTCCTCAGGAAAGCCTTCGCCCTTGAGCTGAGGTAGATGGTGCTGTGGGTATGACTAGTACTCGCACCGTCTGAATCTGTGCACACTGGCTAAAACAGCAACCTCAAGCTGGAATCTGGCGCAGGTTCTGGTATCACTTCTTCCAAGCAGGTTGATGTCTCAAGCTTTCTCAAAAATCCTATCCTTTGACTCTCTGAGCAGTCATCAGCAGTGCAGCATGCAAGCTGAACCGAACTATGCCGAATGATCCTAATCTTGGTTCGAATCGGCACCGCCATACTCGAAGCAACAGGGAGAGAAAGAGAAGCCCTGCCACCAGGCCATGTTACATAACAGGGACTTCCAAAACAACATGAGCTCCAACCACAAAGCTTTGCCGGACGGGCTCTGATGATTCTTGCAAGTTGCTGGTGTGAGCTTTGAGGAGTCAAGCATGCACGGTTTAGCGCTTAGGATGTTGGGCTCGCCGGGCATCTGTGGAGATGCTATGGGTACATATTCCACGGCCCAGGATGGCCCCAGCATCCATATCAGAGGGGCCAAGAGACCATACGCCATGAAGGTTTCTGTAACTGTTTGGGTTTTCTAGAGAACACTAGGTTCTTCTAGACAAAACCAGTAGAAGCGGGGTCCTAGAACCCCTGTGTTTGGCTGTTGCCCTGGCGTCTCAAAGATACTCTGCGGTTGCCAACCAAACTCCTGTACTTTTTCTCGCCTGGACATGCACCCGTGGCTTCCCCCGGGCCCCTAAACCCTAAACCGCAAGCTCCAGAACCCTAAACCCTAAAATTAAAAGCATGGTGCAATGACTTTGCATTGCAGCTTAGATCCAGAGCCGCTGCACGGCCCGCAGGTGCCCCGCCTCAACACAGCCGACTCTTTGATTAAGACAAGTACACGTTGTATAGTGTACGGTGTGAAACATGTTTTGCAATACATCCCTAATGCGACTAATGTGTGTATGTATATATATATATATATGTGTGTGTGTCTCTAT
>CAJNJA010100919.1:568-18780 GCA_905231915.1 Symbiodinium necroappetens
TCTCTCTCTCTCTCTCTCCAGTTCGGGTGTTCGAAGTTTGAGGATTCCGACGAAGATTCTCTTCCCCACAGCTGACTCAGGACCGCAGGAATGTACTGCAAGCACTGTACGAGCACTGCAGGCTGCAAGAGCCAGCCGGATGTGGCTACAGGGAGATTGCAGAATGCAAAAAGCCAGGAGCACGAAACGGCAGGGACTGCCGGCGGACTGCAGGTTGCATCAACCACAGGACCCTAGGACAGCGAGCGATGCGGACTGGAAAATGGAAGGCGTAGAAAAGTATCCAGGAACAGGAACATTACAAAAGCGGATCCCCCCATGATAAAGACTAAAGAATATTCTTGGCCGACAGTGACATTTAGAATTCATAGTCATAGAATTCGGACGAGAGGAGCTTAATTATCAGGGTTTGCGAGTAACATGGTCCAGGTCCCTACAGGGACTCTTCTTGCCAAGAATCCTACAGAACATGCCAGCTTCCCTGGCATGAGGAGCAATGTGATCTGACTGCTAGTGTCTTGAGCCGCAAACGCATGAAGGCCCACTCAACCCTAAACCCCACTTCTAGACCCTGGGGACTACCTCCTGATGTTCCTCCTGGACATCTGAACGCCACGAAATCTCATGCGCATGCGCGTGTTTCGCAATGTGTTCTTGCAAGGGAAAATGAAGCTGGAAACAACATCATCAAGTCTTGGATGGGGGTGTGCGGCCTCGGGTAAAGCGGGTTAGGCAACCGTATCAAAGCACGCGCTGATTTTACTGATTTGATATTGGTTTGGATGCCAGTGGTTGGCCTAAACCAAAAAAATCTGCGATCGTACCTCAGGCCAACGCCACAGCTAGAGATTTTCAAACGGATGGGGTCCAGAGTAGCACGGGGCATCAACAATCTTGGAACTCGGCAGCTCCTTGTTGCAAGCCCCAGTTGCTTTGCAAGCAAAAGTGCGGGCCCCCTGAACCCACATCCTGATCTGCATGTTAGTCGAAACAGTCGAAACTGTTCTGCAGCTTTCGAGAGACCTTGGTAAACAGCCGGTTCAACAGAACTTACAGAAACCCTAGGCATACCCAAACACTCACGAGTCCGAAGCGGCATGCCTGGAAGACGTGAAACCCAATAGATAGTAGCTTTAAACATTCAAGAATCCGAAAATCCCGACAAGATTCGGTAGACGTTGTACTACTGCTTTAGCATGCTCTACCATTACTCTAGACGTTTTGAGAATGTTGGAACACATGACGGGTAGTCGTGCGCATAAGCAGATACACAAGTCGCGCATGCCGAGAAGGGAGTGATAATGCCTCGAGAGTTTGAGCATGGATGAGAGAAATGCGCATCGAATGTCGTTTGAATTGTTGCGTTCTTGGTGAAGTTCACTACAGGCGACTTTTTCTCCCATAGAGTTTGCCCGCCCATCGTGCCATCCGTTGGAAGCTCTAAGAATCCGTCCTGGACACGGTTTCAGCGAAGTTTTTCTTCCAAAACAGTGGCCTAACACAGTTTATGAGCAAAATTGGAAAGGGGTGGGCTAGCTTGCCCAAACAGCTTCCAGCAACACTGGCCAAGTTTGTTCGGGATTCGCCGACCAGTGCACCAGCAATTCGAAGTATTTGCATTAGGCAGGTTTGCCAGGAAATCGAGCATGCGCAATATTGCTGGTCTCGCCCTACCGATGTACACACAGAGTTTGGATCGCCGAACTAGCCATCCTCGTTCCCCCAACATGAGAGTTCGGGGCTTTCGGAATTGAAAGGTTTGCTGTCCCAAACGATGTGACCCAAGCTTGAGGCCCAACGTTCAGTGCCTATGTTTGCTTGGGAAGTCGATGCCGTCGGTGCAGCATCAGGCACGTTGCAGGGGGGAAGGGTCAGGGGCTTGGTCATGTTCGAGGACCCAGTTTTTTTGGCAGCAGCTGTTTAGCTTTTGTTGGATTGAGGGATTTTTCGGAGCTTTAGCTGTTTGTGGTTTCGGGTTCCAATTCTCATGGTCGCTGAGGGTTTTTCGGGTTTGAGGTTGGGGGGGTTGAAGGAGCAATTCCTTAACTTTCAAACCTTATCAGCGCTTTGCGAAAGACCCCAGGTGAGCGCGTCAGCCACACACGTACCGTCGACAACAGCGCTGGGTCGCGCATGCATGCCGGTGAGGCCGGGCGGCTGTGAGCCTTAGACGATCCCGATCGATTTCGGAATCACCCTCGCTGTAAAAGTACGGGATGATGTTTGGCATGTTTGGCGGATCGCGAAACCCAGCTGTGGCATTCTCTACTGGTATAACGATCTCTGATTAAGGCTGGGACGAACAACGCCCAACAAAGGAATTAGCATGGCTTCCGGGTTTTGGCGGTTTACTCCGGTGTAGAAGATGCAATGAGGACTTGCACGGTTATGGGTCGCAATGGTCAAACAGGTGAAAGGCAAGCAGATTTAACGTTTAGGGCGCCGTCGGTGACAGGCTCAGAGTGCTGCACGCTTGGCCGAGCAGCTGGCAAAGATCGCAGGCCCTGCTTCGGTCGGCATCCTCTGTGCCTTGCAGGAAGCAAAGAACACATGATTTTGTACAAATCGTCATGATTCTTGGTCCTTGTATGGTAGAAGTAGTAGAAGCCAGAAAGTAGGGACATGACTAACCTAATGTCTTCGAAGTAAAGTAAACGGAACCCTAGCAGTAATCATCCTTCATCCACGTTGCAGCTTTCTTGGGTTTGCTGCGTTTGGGAGAGTCGAATGCTTCGGTGGCGCGAGCATCACGGTGATTGATGGTCGTGTTCATTCCATTTCTCGCGGTACCTGTTAATTGTTTCAGGCATCCTACAAGTTGGGATTTAATTTGGGTTCCCTTGCCTGAGATCCCAACAAGGGGATTTCGAGCAGGACTACGTTTTGGGATGAGGGTTTCAGGATTGCATATGGGTAGAGCATTCTCATGATTGATTTTTCTTAGTGTCCACAAAATGGAAAATCTTTTCGACATCTCCATTTCGATTCCCTGCTCCATGTAGCAATGCGGTGCAGATATAGATAAAGCCCATAGCATGATGTGGTCCCAATCCCCACTGGGCCCAGTATCTTCGTAGACTCGCACCTTGGGTGAACACGACACCTGGAACCCCAAACCCTTGAAGGCATAAAACCTAAACTCTAAGCACGAAAGTATTAAACCTCTACCTCAAAGGGCCTGGAGCCTACACAGCCCTGAGCAGAAGTCTTTTTCAATCAAGCGACCCGCCTTCCTGTACCACCCGCATGTTCTGGCATCTTTTTTTGATTCCAACAAGCGCCCCATAGCAAACACAGCCGAGGCTGGTACCGGGCACAAGTTGCGGCCATTTCGGAGGAGTTGCGTTTCGGATTGCACTTATAAGGTTGCTAGGGCTTCAGGGTAGGTTGAAGCATGTTGAGGTCAATGTTTAAGGCGCACAGAGCTCCTGCTCGGAGAAATTTAGGGTCACTTTTCGAAGCTTATACTGCTGCCAGGTGCTGTCCGGGAATCCATGTGGGAAGCGCCAGAGCCCCATTTCTCCCGGCAATGGGGGGGGGGGCGGATTTTGATGATTTCGGCTCTTCAGCGACATCACGATGCTGACGATGATGATGATGATGATGAAGATGAGGAAGATGAAGATGAAGATGAAGATAGAGATGAAGATGATGATGATGATGAATGATGGTGATGATGATGATAGTGGGGATGATGAGGAGGATGAGTGATGGCGATGGCGATGGCGACGGCGGTGATGATGGGCATGATGTTGCTCGTGTTGTTGATGATGATGGTAATGATTATGGTGGGGATGGCGATGGCGAGGATGAACGTGATGATGATGTGGATGATAATGGCGGCGATGATGGCGATGATAATGATGATGAAGATTTTGATGATGATGATGATGATGTTGATGATGATGATGATCATAATGGCGATGATGATGATGATGGTGATGATGGCGGTGGTGATGATGGAGATGATGACGACGATGCTGCTGCTGATGACGATGGTGATGATGATGATGATGATAACGATGATGAGGACGATCATGATGGTGATGACGGTGATGGTGATGGCGATGATGGTCATCATGATGACGGTGATGGTGATGTTGCTGGTGATGATACTGATGGTGGCGAGATGATGTTGTTGATCCTCCTCGTTTTCCTCCACATCATCATTATCACCATCATCATAATATCCGTCTTCGTTTTCTTTATCGTAACCGCTACCAGCATCATCAGTGTTCATCAGCACCAAGGTCATCAGCATTATCATCATCATCGTCATCATCATCATCACCACTCCCTCCCCACCCACGTTGTTTTTACCGCTTGTTTTTTATTGATCCTGATGATGAGTTTGATCATCGCAAGGGCTTAAGATCAGTTTTGTTGCCAGGCCCAGAGGGTGGCTTTTCGAACTTCAGCATACGGAATGCTACCATGCATCAACCTTCCATGAATCCCTGGGCCGCAAACTTCCAACCCCTAGACTGAACTGAGTTCTTCTTATAGAGTTTACTACAGAGTTTTTGAGTTACCCGGATGTATTCTAGTAAATAACATGATTTCCATACTTTGGTAAACTAAGTTCTTTAACGAAGAACCCAGTAAACTGGCCCTACACATCGCTAACTCAACCCAGATACTGAGCATGCTCTCCCTGTATGTGCAACATTCCTACAGGTTCAGTCCTGATAGCCCAACAGGTCCAAACACCAGGCTCAACGCCCGAAGAACTCTGGTTTCGACTTGTCAAACTCCCACATGACAAGCGAGATTCAGAGCGTTTTAAAGTTTTCACCTTGAAGACCCAGAACAACATCCCAGAGCCCGTGTTGACCCTAAATTGCGAGAAACACCAGACCGACAAAGTCTAAAACCAACCGCAATGGCCAATGATGATGAATCTCCATACATCGAATCGGCAACCGTAAAAACAACTCGCGCTGACATCAAGGTCGCCACGGCACAGGGCAGCGAATGGGACTATGTCTTACTGAGCACAGTCAGGCCATAGGTCTCTGTTGTCGAGAGCGGCGGATTGAATTATGACAATAGGTCCAGCGTCTAACGGGTATTATCCTTTCAACTTCTACATCAAGGTCAAACTGCCGCTTGCAATTGCAGCAATGACCTTCAAGGCCACAAGCTCGAGCACGAGAGCCCGAAGTGTCAGAAGACCGTCTTGTGCGCAAGTGAGAAAACTATCTAAGATCTTGGAGAGATCTTATACCCTAAGCCCCTAAACCTTCAACCCTAAACACTAAAACCCTTTGAAATTCTGCTCCTTCTCAAGGCGCGGCGGCGCAGCTGTGAAAGGACGCCTCGGCTGCTGGACTGGCTTCGTCTCGTTTATTCTGTCTGCTTCGATGATGTTAGGGTTGGGTCATGGGTTTCGGGTGTAGGGTTTCGATGATGTCTGGATCGTCATCATCGACATCAGCAGCAACAGCCAGCAGTAAGAGCAGGAGGTTTCCCATCACAATCATCCTACGACGATCTTGTGAATCCGGCGCATGCCATGGCAACATGGCAACCGTAAGTATTGGTTACTATTGCGACCCATGGCACAGACTCTCAGTGATGACAAAGTAATATCCCTGCTTCGGGGTCCGCACATTTTCCGTGTTCTGCCGTTCAAAAATTGAACAACTGCTTCCGTAAAGTTGAAACTCGAAGATCATAGAATAGGGCTTGTTGTGGTATAATATAGTGTAGTTCTATGGAGAGTATAAAGGATGCTATGAAAGTATAGTTCTACAGGGAATATGAGGGACACTAGTAACAAGTAGTCCGAAGGCAGTAGCCGTAACCTTCTGCCGAGGAATCGTCGCGGACCCGCACATTCTCAATGTTGCCCTGACGCGTGCTCGACGTGGCCTCGTCGTCCTTGGCCACGAAGCTACGCTGCTTGCTTTGCAGTAAGGGTTATGGTCTAGGGTAGGGGCCTTTAAAAACGAAATTCGAGTAGAATATTGCAAGTAATGTATTGCTACAGGGGCAATACCGTGTCACGGGCTGAGTTGGCGGCAGCTGTAGCAACTCCTGACCATCAACCGCCCAAATCTGGGCTGCTGTTAAGGAACTTAATTTAAGTTACCATAATGGGATATATAGTAAATAATAGGGTTTTCTTGATCTAATAAGTTAGGTTCCTTAACAGCAACCTTGAAATCTGGCAAGGCCCCTCATACTCTACTGTGGGGGTCGGAACACTCATGTATAGTATCCCTTGTATTCCCTTTAAATTCTTATAGATTTATACTTCGGCAATAAGCCACCACAAAAGGCATTACTCAGAATCCCGGCAAAGAAAAGGCCGGTAACGACCGAAGGCTTAAAACCCAAACACCAAATCCCACATGAAGCCCTGAATGACAACTTGCGCTGACTTAGGGGCCATGATAATCAGAACAGGGTTCTGGATGTATCGTATCACGGCTATATTGGTGCATCGACTCAATGGTCACAGTCCGCGGAAGTAGGGAAACACGGCAACAGCATGCACGCGTTACCGTGGACAGGGTTTAGGGTTCAGGGTTTAGTGCAATAGCAGCAGTGGCCATAGTCTTGCGCAGAAGCCCACAATCCAAACACACCAACGTCCCTAAAGCATAAACCCTAAACCAGTAAACCCTAAAACCCTAAAGCCCAAACCCTGATCTAATCCCGGAATCCCTGGTCTTGATGATCCACATTCATAACATACCATTTCCTTGAGGCAGGATTGAGCAGGACAGGAGAGTTCAAGGGAGTTTTTGCCCTGAACCCTAGACTTCGCTAAGCCCTAAACTCCTGAATCTCCGAGCCCCTGACCCCTAAACCTTTACACCCCACACTAACCCCCCCAGCCCTAAACCCTAAACCCTAAACCGATCTTGACACTTCAAAGCAGGAGTCCTTTCCCGGCCCAGGTTGTCCCAAGATCCGAACTGGAAGGCCTTCTTCGACCATTGCCGGCAGACGGCGGCTCGGACGCTTTCACGTCCTTTGGGAGCTTTCCGACATATTCCAGTATAGCTCTATTTGGAAGTATATAAGAAATGCTATTTATAGTGTAATTCTCTAGGGGATGAAGCTTCATCATCTAGGCTTCTTGAGGCCGATTGCAAGTATCGTTGTAAGTTGTCAGTGCAGATAATGTCGGCATGCCGTTTCGCGTGGGTTGCTGCAGGCACGAGCGGCTTCAGATTAAAGTCGGCTCAAACCCTAGACCCTCCATCTACCCTCTATTAGACCCTAAATGCCCTTAATTTGGGACCATATACCCCTATTTGAGGGTACTTGGAGGGTCCTGGACTGGGCCGAAGCTCTGCAAACTTGAGACCCAACAGGCCCTGGCAGGGAATTAGCTCGTGGTAGGGGTTGGATGAACTCGGTGAGGTCGACCTCCTCTCCCGCCCGCACACCATATGATCCCTACCTAAGCCCCCAAAAGGAAGTAACATAATGGCCCAAGACCCATAAAAGCTAGTATTTAGCATACTTTTGGGGTCCAGGTATTGCTTAAGGCTAGAGTTGAAAAGCCCTAAACCCTAAACCCCCCCAAAAGGAGCTACTATGGAGCCTGTTGCGCAAGGCTAGAGTTGCAAAGACAGAGAGACCCGGACCCTGTCTCGTCCCGCGGCTCTCAGGATGTGCAGATACAAGGAGCCTTGGCCAAATCGATGGGCTTAGGGTTTTGGGGTTTGGGGTTTTGGGGTTCAGGGTTTTGGGGTTCAGGGTTCAGGGGTTTTGGGGTTTAAAGGGTCGGGTCGGCTAGGGTTTTTTGTTTTGCAAGTGGTCTATTTTTTTTGGCAGCGAAATCTTCAAGATCCAGGCCCCCTAAGCTTCTGACCCCCGAGACCGTAAAACCCTGAACCCTCAAAGAACCGTGCCTTTAGATCATGTTCCGCCCTGTTGATCCTGAAGCCCACCTACTTATGGCAGACATGTAGACGGATGGATGGATAGATGGACAGGCACAACAGAGAGAGAAGTGTTTCGGAATCTCAGTTTTCAAGATTGTCTATAATTGTGGGTAGAGGTTTTGCAGCTATGCACCTCTGCCGGAAATATGTGTCTCATGTTTGCGGTTTCGAACACCTTCGTGTAGCCCTAGACCCTAAAAGCCAGGATGCATCAGGTGCTAGACACGCCTGCAACAGCTTGCGCACCTTTTCTGATGCTCAGCACTCGGCTCAAACCACCAAACCTGCAAAGCCTCGCGAAGCCGGCATGAAGCATAACCACCTTCTGAGATGAGCTGTCACCGGAAAAGCTGCGTAGACACCGATGAGACCCGATGCTCACCAAGACCTGACCTGACGAGGGCCAGAGTGCAAAACATGCACGCACACACACACACACAGAGACACACACAGACACACACAGACACAGACACAGACACAGACACAGACACAGACACAGACACAGACACAGACACACAGTTACACGCGTGCGCGCATGGGCCCTGACCTGTAGCTCCTATCCTTGAGTCACGAAGGCTCAAAATGCCCCAAAAGCCTCACAGCCCTAGACCCTGGAAACCCTGAAACTATAAACCCTAAACCCCTACACCCCTAAACCCCCTAAACCCGGTTTGGACTGAGGTCCGCCTTTGATCAGCACGCAGCCGGAGGTCTTGGAGGAGCTTTGAGTGCAGGGTTGTGGTGTTTAGGAAGTTTAGGGGCTGCAGGTTCGGAGTTCAGGAGTTTGGGGCTATGTAATATATCGGTTTGAGGGCTTTGGGGTTGGGGGCGTAGGATTTCGTGCTTGCGGCCTGAGGGTTCTCAGGAGTTTGGAGTTGAGGGTGTTGGGGCGCAGTTGAGGATTCACTAGTTTTTTCACACCGGGAATTGGGGGGCTTATGATAGGCCCCAGGGGGCCTTGTCGTGCTCAGAAGCCTTTTTCGTTTGTTGATGTGCTGGGTTTAGGGTTTAGGGATGAGCATCTGTTGAAGGATGCTCGGGATTATTTTAGCGTGGCATTTCTGGCTTTTCAGGAGGTGTAGAAGCGTCGGCACTGCTACACTGTTGGTCACTCACTGCAATAAACCAGAAGCTCTTGGCGCCTAACCAAAGCTTCACTTCACATCCGAAACCCAAAAACCCTAAACCCTAAACCCCAGAATCCGACCCGAAGTCCAACCGCAACGCCCCAAAATTTGCACAACAAAGTTCAGGCGACACAAAACCTTTTCTGTGGCTTGGGCATTTGGGTTTAGGGTTTAGAGATCCCCCAAATGCCAAAACCCTGCAACTTTTAACCCTAAACCCTAAACCCAGGGGGTTGTCTATGTGATGAGGTTTGCGTTCTGAGGGGTCAAGCGATCGTAGTGTACTGCCCTAGACGAGCTTCGGAGTGCAGGCGACGAACAAGGCCCCTAAACCCTAAACCCTAAACCCCCTTACACAAAAAAAGCAACCTGGGCATTAAAACAAAACTTTCTGGGATTCGCCTGCGACTTCCAGGAGTCCTTCGCACGTGCGCTGGTTCCCGGTGTCAAGGCATCTTGGGCCAGGGATTAGGGTTTAGGGGTTTAGGGTTCGGGGCTCATGCAGGGTTTGTGGTGCTTAGGGCTTAGTACTGGTGATTAGAATATATAAATAAGAATAAGGTAAGAATGTTAATACTAATAACCAAGAATACTAATGATAATACTAACAATGGAATTGATAGTGCGAAAGATGAATGAAGAGTCACGGGACCCAGACAAGAATTGGAACAATGATAATGTCTCTTACATTTTTGATGAGTTTCATTTGATTTGGGGAAACGGCATTCCCCTCACCAGCATACTGGTTGTGGCAAAAAAACACGAGTTCAGTCAAATTTGCTGATCACCTCTGAGATACTCTTATCATGATTCGCTTCAGTGCCGGGTCTACCTGGTCTACATGGGTTATCTTGGGCGGATGCAACTACTTAAGCACTAAACCAAACAGGAAGCACGCGAACAAATAATGGGAAGCCTCCCGCGGGCCTGCATTATTTCTTCTTTTTTCTCGGTTCCAAGACTAGGAATCAGAGCTTGAGGTTGAAACGGTGCGATTCGGACTCCGGGGTTGTCAGCTTACCCCCGGAACAAGCAGGGTGGTAAGGCTTCGGCTTGAGGGATGTGCTGCCTGCAGACAGACCTCGTTAAGGGCTGTGGGTTTAGGAAAACCAAATCACTCTGTTTCGTTTCTTTCGTATCTTGGAAGTTGCAGTTGCTCAAAACTCTGCTATAAACCTGTGCGGTACCACTTTGCACCCGTCTGCTTAGCTTCGGACACTACAACCCCGCCGCCCTCCTGTGCGGTTGTGTTGCTGTTCCTCCGCCCAGGCTTCCGATCAACCACAAACCAGAGATCCGATCCAGAACCCATCACCCAGAAGCCGAAGCCCAAAAAGCCCTAAACCCATCTAAACCCCGAAACCTCCAGAAAGCCGGAACTCCAGATTCCAAAACCTGAACGCCCATAATGGGTTTGGGGTTTAGGGTTTAGGGTGCCATAAACCTAGACTTTGAACCCGACTCGATAAACCCGGCACCCAACCCTTCGAACAAGCCTGCAGAGCCTTTGACCTACCCGTGGCTCCAAATTCTCATCTTTTCCCCTAGAAGCATGGGATCACTCCCTTTCCGTTTTGCAAGCGTGTGGGGGCTCTTCTAGTAGAAGTTTTGAAACCCTAGACCTCAAAAAAGCCTAGACCCTACATCCTAAACCCTAAACCCACAATGCAAGGTTGAGATCCAGGGCCTCCAATCCTCTCCGGAGCTCAACGGCAAGACAGGTGCGCCGCGGTCCTAAGGCACTATATGAGAGTCCCCTATTTTGGGAAACCCCCCTATGGGTATAAAAGCAGGATTTGCTCATATAATATTCCTTGTTCAATCTACAAGAATTCGCACTCTGTTTGGCCGTCCGTTCAGGAATTAGAACCATAGCTGCCATAGCTCCTGGAACAAAAAATCCCGGAACCCGACACCCCTAGACCCAAACCCAAACAACAAAGCTCGATAGTCATTTCTGGTGCCAAAATTCGCCAACTTCGCAGCGATCACAAAGCCAACTGAAGCCACCAAAGCTGGGGGTGAAGGTTCACTGCCACTGTATCTATGGGGATGCTAGTGCTCCATGCCCTACTTCATGTGTGGTCTCCCTTTTCTGTCGTCAATACGACAGGAAACGACTTTTAATGCGCAACGAGACTGTTGGGCATGGGCCTGGCGTGTAGAATCGCACCATGGAGTTAAATGTCGGATTCTCTGCGACACAAGGAGTCTCGAAAGTGGTTTTGTTGTGGAGCAGCATCGACCTACTTTGGATCTACGGGCTGCAGGCGTAGGCTTTAGAGCACGGAGCTCTGAAAGCTTTCGTGCTTTCGTTGCTTCTGTGGGTGGGTTTAGGGTTTTAGGGTTTAGGAGTTTAGGGTTTAGGGGCGTCTGTGAGGTACGATCATGACTGTTGCGAATGAGCGTGGCCGCTGGGAAGTAGAAGTGAAGAAGGGGAGCGCCGCTTGGTTGGCATTGGTCTACTTCGACCACCAAACCCCTAAACCCCCGCAGCCCTAAACCCCTAAACCAATGAACCCTTAACTACAAACCCCTATAAGCCCGAAAACCCTAAACCATATAAGCCCTATAAACCCGAAAACCCTAGACCCGAAGCCCTAAACTAAACCCGAATCCCGAAACCCTAAATCCCCTAAACCCTAAACCCTAAAACCCTAACTTCCGTCCTCCAGGATGCTCGAAGGTTGGCCCTGAAGCTGGCGAACTTATCGCTGGTTCAGGCGGCCTCTGGGGGAGGGAGTTGGGGGTTTGGGGTTTGGGGTTTAGGGTTTGGGGTTTAGGGTTTCGGGTTTAGGGTTTGGGGTTTACGGATTAGGGTTTAGGGTTTCGAGTTTAGGGTTTAGAGTTTAGGTCTTTAGGGTTTGGGGGGCGGAGGGGGTTACATTTAGACTTGCGGTTTTGGAGTCTTTCATGGCTTAAGATGTTAAGTTCGGGCTTTTGGGTGTTTAGTCTTATCGGGTTTTGGGATGGGGGTTTGCATGGATTTTGTTGGGTTCAGGCTGCGGACTTCTGGGTTTATAGCGCTTTGGGTTACCTTGGGCTGCTGTGGGGCTTCGGGTTTAGGTCTTTGGGCTTGGGGTTCAGGTTTTAGGCTTGTGTTGTTTTCCGGGTTGCCGCCGTTGGCTAGGCTTTGAGAGGATGCTCTGACAGGAGTTGAAAGTTGCAGAATGTTTCAGATGTCCTGCTCTTGACGTGCAGGCGCCCTGTGTATGTCTAAGCCCTCAAACCCTCACGCCACAGTGGAAGGTTACCGGGCCCAGTAACAGGAGTTACTTTGTCAAGATTCACTAGCTTCTCGACCGGTCCATACCGGCACCATGCGCATGCAGGGCACCAGACCACATTCCACAACACCGAAAGTCCGATAGTTCCGAAGATCCCCCCTGCGGCTTCATAGGGTAACTCAGAGGTTTCCCCATTCCTCAAAGGCTGTTGCCATAAACCCTAAAGTCCTAAAGCTTAGAAACCCTAAACTCTAAACCCTAAACCCTAAACCCTGAAGTCCTAAACCCTAAAGTCCTAGACCCTAAACCCTAAAGTCCTAAACCCTAAAGTCCTAAACCCAAAACCCAAGAGTCCTAAAGCTTACAAACCCTGGGACTGAAGAGCTAAGCCCGGAGAGCCAAAGCCTCGAAGCCCCCGGCAGGTGACCAAGGAGCCAGCCGAGGGCTCACCGCAGTCGCCTCTTTGGCTCATCTTTGGTGGAGCAGAGCCTTTTTTTGAGGAGGCATCGCGCGAGGATTTAGGGTTGAGGGTTCTGTAGGTTTTTTTGGGGTTCTGCAAACCCTAAACCCTAAACCCTAAAGCGTTTTCTAGTAGGTTTCTGGGTTGGGCTCAGGGCTTTTGGGGCTTCGAGGTCTCAACCGCCAAGCCCCAAAGCTCCGGAATCCACTTCAAGCCCCCAAACCTAAAGGAACGAGTCTGGAAGGCCTACAACTCTAGACCCTAAACCTAAAAGACTCATCTAAAGCCTTAGGAACCTAAGCCCCGAACTTCAAGAGGCCAATCCTGAGATCCCTTCGGATTCGCCTTCAGCCGAGGAAGTCTTTGAGCGGCCTCAAAGCTATCGTGAGCCCCGGAGTCATCAAAGGGCACGTTCGTGCGTTTCTTGTTGCAGGAGGGCGGGGGTTAGACTTTGGCGTGTAGGGTTTAGGGAACTGTTGTTGCTACGTTTCTTTTCTCATCGGTGGTGCGGGGCGGGGCAGGAGAGGATGAAAGCTGTCGGAGAACCGGCTCAGCAAAGTTTCGGAGAACGCGCTGCGCATACAAACTCGATGATGAGTAGCAGTCTTGTTCTACGATTTGGTCTCAACCTTGGTGTGTGTATATGTATAATATATATATACACATATAAATGGTAGACACCACACCCTCTTCCGATCATGTAGGACCCAGTGCTGGACAGGGGGCCCCGGAGGATTCAAGTTCTAAGACGTTGGGCTCAGGGCAGACACCTAAATGGGTAGTTCTCTAAATTAGGGTCCCTTTTTAGGTCCCCAGAACGGAACCCTTATAAAAAGATTGAGCCCTTAAAGGCATCTTAATTTAGACAAATATCCAAATGAATCCATGAGCGCTTTCTGTGTAGGACTTGACCTGCTCCTTGATCCCTGGAGCCCAGACTACCCAATACCAAGCAGCACACCGGAACAGCCCCAAATCCTTGCAAGCACAGTGCTCCCCACTCCAAAGCCTTCAAGCCCATGGTACCCAAATGCGGACCAGCAACAGCAGGTGGCTACTGTCATCATGCTATGACTTGTGGTAACCATCTAGGTCATGATCGCAAATTTCCTTTAAGTATTTTATACCACGAAAACATACCTGCTGTAATTATTATGGTCTTAAGTTAGGCCGTAAAGCCCTAGACCACTAAACCCGAAATCCGTCAACCTCGAATCCCTCAACCCATAGACCCTAAACCCCTAAACCACCAAACCCTAACCCCAACACGAGATCCTCAGGGTTCATGTGCCTAAAATAATAAATAGATACTTTGGCAGTAAAGCAGTCCCCATTTAGGTACTTTGGGGCCAAAGTATATACTATTTGGGTACATGGACCCTTAGGGAGAAACCCTAAACCCCTAAACCACTAAACCCTAAACCCTGAAACAGAGAGCCGTAAGGACTTCCGACCGCCCCGTGGATGGCGTTGAATTCAGCAAGACTTGGCCTCTCGACTTGGGATTTCGGGGTAGTTCAGAAGCCGGGCCTAAACCATTACCAATACTATTCCTAACCCTAACCCTCCAGGTACCTACTATATAGGGTACTAGAGCCCCTAGGGCCCTATATAGTAGGTACCTGGAGGGATAGGGTAAGGGTTCCTTAATTTGATGTACATACTATACAGGAACCCATAAGCCTATTCTAAGTATTAAGGCTAAGGGCCTTGCATTAGGAGGTTTCTTGTTCCTTTAGGGTATCCTTGTAAGGGTTTCTGTGATGCAGGATAAGCTGGGTTGAGGGGGCATTCGAGATTTAGGAGTTCTGGGTTCATTTCTTCGCGTTGGGATTTGGGCGAAGGGTTTTGTGCGAGGCTCCGGGGTGAGGGTAGGTGGGGGTCGTACTGAGCTGAAAAGCGGAAAAGCGTACTTGGAGGATGAATGGACTTAGTCAGCAAGTTTATGAGCTCAGTAAGTTCCTGATCCCCACGCTTCCGTTCATCTACAACCCGACATGTTGAGGCATTTGCACAGCCAAGCCGCCGTGGACAGGCATGCCAAGCATGCGAGTTTAAATAGAACAGCCGGCGAGAGAGTCTTTGTCTTTCCGAGTCGGGTAGCAACTTGCACATCCATGCTGCTTATGTAACCTAAACCCTAAACCCGAACTAAACCCCGAGCCCTAAACCCGTGACTTGCGAAGTCTACAGGGTTGGTGGTGTTGGGTTTCAGGGCCCTCCTTGGCATGATGCAAGGCAGGTGCCCACCGACAGACTTCGCACGAAAACGAAGCTGGCGCTGGGCGAGGAAGTCCGGATCGAAGGGCCGCTGGGCTCACTCGAGATTTTCAGGGTTTAGGGTTTTTGAGGTTTTAAGGTTTAGGGTTTTAGGGCGTAGGGTATAGGGTTTAGGGTTTTAGGGTCTAGGGTTTTAGGGTTTAGGGTTTTTCGGTTTAGGGTTTGGGGTAGCATCATGTTCACGATCCTTACCACCGTGAACACACCACAGCAGTACTCATCCACGGAAGCGACGTGACATGAAGATAAACAAACATTTTTTAAGACCGGTTTGGTGAATCACAAGTTCGCTGCTATGTTTGGTAGCGGTGCATCGGGGTCTCATTTCGTGCAAACAGGCACAGGCTACCGTAATTACTACTTGGAGGTTCACCGGGCTTAATAAGTAGAGTTATAAGTACCTTAGTTGGGGTTATACACAGTTACAAGCATAGTTTCTTTACGTAAGACCCTGTTTACGAAGACCCAAAACCCTAAACCCTAAAACCGCATAGTTACTAAGTCCCCTGAACCTCCAACTCCCAAGCCACTGCTCCGTAGCCCCAAAGCCCTGGGCACCAAACCGCCGTTTCCCCCCAGGGCCGCTGAGGGCTTCGAAGGCGCTCTTCGATCCCGAGGCCGGCAGAAGCTGTTAGGGTTTAGGGGTTTTAGGACTTTTTGGAAGTTTTGTCGTTTATAGGGTTTAGGGGTTTTAGCATTCTTTGGGAGTTTTTTCGTGAATAGGGTTTTTAGGGTTTTAGGATTTTTGGAGTTTTTTGTTTGTTAACAGGATTTAGGGAAGTTTAGGGGTTTTAGATTTTTTGGGAGTTGTTTTGTTTATAGGGTTTAGGGGTTTTAGGACTTTTGGAGTTTTGTTGTTTATAGGGTTTAGGGTGTTAGGATTTTGGGTTTGTTTTTTGTTTTAAATAGGGTTTAGGGTTTTAGGTTTTTTTAAAAAAAATTAGGGTTTAAGTTTTAGGATTGTGGGTTTGTATAGGGTTCAGCGTTTTGGGATTTGGGGTTTTTCAAGGGATTATTGCAGCACGGCTATACTATGAGCAGTCGCACTCGTATTCTTGGTAGCAGTTTCATCGGGAGCATCACTGTTACTAGTGCGTCGTGAGAAGTTGCAGCTTGTGGTTCAAACGATTGATCGAGTTAAGACATTCAGGCCCGTGCCTAAACCCTAAACCCTAAACCACTTGTTTGTTGCTTTTAGGCTTTGTCGTTGGAGCATCGCAGCTTGGTCTGAAGGGCTTTAAGGCTTGGTCATGTCGCCTTGCTTTAGGGTTGCAGGGTTCGTTAGGGCATGACGGCCTGCATTTACGTACATACAAACTGCACCCACAAAGAGACTAAGCCTCACACCTGGCCAACAGCATCCATTTGATCCCTGCGTCCTGAATCCATGAGACATGGACCCTAAACCCGAAACCCTGAACCCTAAACCTAAACCCTAAACCCTAAACCCCTAAACCCTAAACCCTGAACCTTGTCCCCAAAATCCGATAAGACCCCAGACCCCAAGCCCACTACATCCCTGTCACTCCGAAGACCCTAACAACACCCCTAATCCTAATCCCCAAGGCCAATAAGCCCCTAAGGCTCGAAGGACTCATATGTTTAAGGCTTTTAGGCCCCAAAGACCATACTATATAAGGCTTTGGAGCTATTTTGAGCCTTAGGGAACCCTAAACCATAAACCCGAAAAAGCCCTATAAACCCTAAACCCAAAAGCGCTATTTTGAGCCTTAGGGAACCAGATCCTAGGACCTTTGAATCCATGCGTCTAAAGCAGGCCCCGACCGCTCCGGATGCCCCTTGGCGGCCTTGCAGCTCCTGTGGGGACCTCTAGAAGCTCATGCCGAGCTTTTCCTTTACAGGATTTAAGGGTTTAGGGTTTAGGATCTATAGGGTTTGGGGTTCAGGTTTTTGTTCTTTGAGGGGGTTTAGGGCTTCGCGTTTTGTGGGTTTCAGGATTTGAGATTTCGAGTCTGTAGGGCTTCGGCTTCGGCTCAAGCAGGTGTGCCCAACGGCTTGGGTTCAACGTTGAGGTGTCTCAGGTCTTTGTCGCATACATGCAGTGCGTCTGATGTTCAATAGATTGAATAGAAAGTTCTTTCATACCTACGATGGAGGAATGGGTTTATGGGACTGCTATAGGGAGCCTTAAGGGGCTATCATAGGGATCCATCCATTCCCCCATTCCCTACTAAGAACCAGGAAGAAGACATGCATACTACCCGGCCATGAGTCAGAGAAAGCCTAAGCCTAAGTCAAACCCCAAACCGCTTGGGAACCAAAGCAAAAGATCCCTGAACCTGAGAACCTATGCCTGGAAGCCCTGAAACCTTGCATGCATCGCATCCCACCAACACTCGAACCCTCCCCCCCCCCCNNCCCCCCCCCCCCCCCCGCAAGTTCCGAACTCCCTAGGTTCGACCTTCAAACGCCAAACTCCAATCCCCGAAATCCCAGAAACAAGCTATGATTGAAGCCAGGTTGGACTGTGGAAGTATCGAAACATTTCTGCATGCAACAAGGCCGTGGGCGGATCTAGGTCAACACCAAGGGTTTAGAAGGGCATAACACCCAATCGTCGGTAGGGTCTCTGCCACGCATCCTCTCCGCCCTCATCGCCATCACCATCTACAGAAACACTAACCTACTCACTAGTAACTAGTATCATTGGTGTTGCCATCATGATCAGCATCACCATCATCATTTTCATAACCCTCATGGCTGTCATCAATTCGACGGATCATGACCATCCTGGCTGCTTCTTGAGGGACTCGATGTAAGTTACTATCATAGGCACCTCCAGTACTCCAGTACTTACACTTCTCCCTGGGAATCCAGTCCGCATCTTCCTTGCTCATCACCAGGTATCCTATGGACTGAAACAGGGCTCTGGGCGGATTCAGACCCACCAGACCTGCATCTCATCGCTCCCAGAACAAAGCCTTGGCGGAGGTCCAGTGGTTCACAGACCCAGCATAGCTACATCTCATCGTTCCCAACCTTTGAACTCGACGCCGAAGACACTTAAAATATCTTAAAATCCCTACAGTAGAAGCCAGAAATGTGGAACATTCATTATCCTCATACCCTTGCGGTAAGGTGCAGGATTCTCCACGCCAATCCTGATAATTCCATCTTGCAACTTTCTGTGGTACTATGACGCCCCTACACACCGACTGCCTGCAACCATCCGATTCCCAGCTTTGCAGCAGGT
>CAJNJA010100930.1:0-18624 GCA_905231915.1 Symbiodinium necroappetens
TCCGGACTGTGGTGGTGACAGCACTGTCATGCAAGTCAGCTAAGGAACGTGTAACAAACCCAAGCATCACAGTATGCATTTGTTGCAATTCTTGCCGATACAAGCCTGCTCCTCTTTCCGCTTGCTGCTTAGGGTTCGGTCTAGAGTCTAGATCCTTCGACGTTTCGGGTTTGGGGGGGGTTCAGGGCTTTTAGGGTTTAAGGTTTATGAAAGGCTTAATTAGGGCCTTTGGGGTTTAGGGTTTAAGGCCTTTGGGGTTTAGGGCTTAGGCCTTCTAGGGTTTAGCCTTGTCCAATATAGGGCCTATTTTAGGGTTAATCGTAGTATTGAATCGTATGAATACAATGTTTTGCTTTGGGGAAGCAGGAATCTATTAGCACTCTTCCCCAAAAGGCCGCATCCATCTGCGCAGGTCCTTGTACACCGCAACACGAGCTCCCAAGCGACTGCAATTTCTATCAGCTCTAAACTCTGGTCCCGAAATCCGAGGAATCCAAAGCCAAAGCTCTACACATCTCAAATCCGAACAGCTCTCACTCGAAATCCTATATTCCTATTGCCCGAAGCGCAAAAATCAAAAGTTCTTAGCCTTCTAAGCCCCGTTGCTTCATTGCTGCAGGAGATTGAAAAGTATTCGCAGCCTGGGATCAACAGGATGCTTGTGGGCAACAAGTGCGTCTCCCGACAGTCTTGGCATCAGATTTTGCGGACTTGAAGTTGGTGTTGCTGTTTTTGTTACTGTTGTCATTACTGTTTGTGCTTTTTTGTAAGATTTAAGCTTACAGGGTAACTGGGTCCATTTTTGGGGACATTTGCTGCATGCAGCTGCGTGCACAACAAGACACCTGGGTATAATGATCTCTTCCTGTTGCTGAAATAAATCCTGCGTTACCTTAAGGACCCTAAATTATGGGAGTTATGGTATTTTCCTTGTGCTGGGTAATGCAGATTTATATCCCTAAACCCTAAACCCCTACACCCTAAACCCCTAAACCCTAAAACCCTAAACCCTAAACCCTCATCAACCATAGTAAGGGGAGTTCCGGAAGGGCCGTCTACCCAGAGGGATCCTGCTGGTTTCTGTAGGTGGCCCTAAGGCCTAGCACATGTTCAGGTGAGTAGTTACTGCTATAGGAGTCTTATAGAAGGTGTATATATATATAATATACATGTATATATATATATACCAAATAGAAGCCGTATAGAAGCCCTATATACCCTAAACTCCCCACATGTAGTTTCCTTTAATCCTAAACCCTAAACCCCAAATCCCTAAACCCCAAAACCCTAAACCCCTGAAGCCCCATATACCCTAAACTCCCCACCTGTAGTTTCCTTTAATAAGGCCCTGATACAAACCAGCGAGCTTTAGGGTTTCGGGTTACAGGGTTCCGGCTTTTAGGGTTTAGGGCTTGCAGGGGGGTTATAGGATTTAGGGTTTAGGGTTTTAAGGGGCGGATTATAGGGTTAGTAGGGGTTAGGGTTTAGAGTTTTAGGGGGGGTTTTGGGGTTTAGGTTTTTGGGTACGGGCCTAGGGTAGCCACTCAAGCCCTGCAGATTAGCAGATATTCACCTCGCACTCGGCACCGCCAAGTTTCTCCAAGCCCCAACAGCTAAGCCTCCTGGACGTCTTCTGACTTGTAGGTTTGCTTGAGTGGGGGAAGTACGAACGCCTCGGTATGGGGGGTTTGGGTGAGTGTAGATAACAGGTCTTGTTCCGGATCAGGTGTGTTTAATGCCCCTTCGGGGATACAAGTACCCTAAACCCTAAACCCTAAACCAGTGACAGCCTTTTCTCCATATCCTGTCTTCACTACCTCTGGGTACTCTGCCAGCCCCCTGTCCCCCCCACACCCCCCAAAGCCTCGCTGAATCTTAGCCCTTTTTAGCCTCAACATCAAACCTAAATCCAAGCCACACCCTAAACCCTAAACCCTACGCCCTAAACCCCAAACCCTACACCCTACACCCTAAACCCTGAACCCTGAACCCTGAACCCTAAACCCTTGACCCTGACCCCTAAACCCTAAACCCGGAACCTGAACCCTGAACCCTAACCTGATTCCTAAAACCCCAACCAGGCCCTATAATCCCCAAAAACCCCTATAACCCGCGAGACTAAACCCCATTGGCCCCCCGGGTCTGACTCTGCACTAGAGTCACTAGCTTGGGTTTAGGGTTTCGGGTTTTGGGTTTAGGGTTGAGGGTTTAGGGTTTAGGGGTTGGGGTTTAGGGTTTCGGGTTTAGGGTTTAGGGTTTAGGGGTTGGGGTTTAGGGGGTTAGGGCCTGGGTTTAGGGTTTCGGGTTTAGGGTTTAGGGGTTGGGGGTTTAGGGGGTTAGGGCCCCATTAAGCCCTGCAAATCGTGGGTTAAAGCCCTAAGCCCTAAACCTCGGTTCTTGGTAGGGTATTTTTTATTTAAGTTGCCATAATAGGGGTCCATGGCAAACAATATGGTTTCCTTAGTAAGGAAAATCCCTTCACAAGAACCCAGAAAGCCATTCGGCCGTTTTTTTTCAAACGCCAACACCCAGGACATGGCTTCCAAGCGAGCAGTCACCTACGACGAGGTGGGGATTAGGGTTTCGGGTCCCACGACCATCTCTACGGTTGATGATATAAATCCTGCATTACCTTAAGGACCCTAAACTATGGGAATTATGGGATATTCCTCATTATGGGTAATGCAGGATTTATAAACCATCATCACTATGGCGTTCTTGGGTTTTGCATTGTTTCTATCCGGTTTCCCAAGTTTTAGTACAGGTTTTATCTCGTCCGTGTAGGTTCTTGCTGCGTTTTGGGTGGGTGTACGAGGGTTTGACCGACTTCTGAAGCTCGTTATCCCGGTAGTTGCGTTTATGGGGTTCAGGGACAGTAGAGAGTCCAAGCGCGCCCGTAGTAGTGTTTCAAGTCCAAGAGCGACTCTTTGAATGGCTTTTCGTATATAATCCAGGGGGGGACTCAATAACTTCAAGAAGGTTTGGAGGTATCTTATCCCACGCTTGAAACCCTAAGCCCTAAACCATATTTAAACCCTAAACTCTAAGCCCTAAACCGTCAGACCCCTAAAATCGTGTGCGTAAGTATTCCGGCCCCTAGATTATAATTGTCATCATTCCCTAAACCCTAAACCCTATGTTATAATTATGATAATTATCATAATTCCCTAAACCCTAAACCCCATATTATAACTATTATAATCATCATAATTCACTAAACCCCTAAACCCTATAGTATAAATATTATGAATATCATAATTCCCTAAACCCCAAACCCCCTATTATAATTATTATAATCATCATAATACCCTAAACCCCTAAACCCCATGTTATATTTATTATACTTACTTTAATTCCCTAAACCCCAAACCCCATATATCGAATCGCTGCTGTCTGGAATTCTGTGGGCTTTACGCCCAGACTGGGCTTGGGGGTTTGTCAGAGGGGTTGAGGTCCGCAGAGTGATCGTCCTGCTTAGGGTGTATAGGTGGGTTTACATGTAATATACCGACCCCCTTAAACCCTAAACCCTTGACCCTGAACCCTAAACCCTATAGCAAACCCTTTGGCCCTAAACCCCAAACCGTATAGTGCACCCTTAAACCCTAAATCTTAAACCCTGAGCCCTAACCGAACCCTTAAAAACCATAAGCCCTATAGCGAACCCTTAAACCCCAAACCCTAACCCGCTAACCTGATAAGCAAGACGGCGCAGCCCCTGGCGACGGCCAAGGCCCGTGAGCTGGCAGACGAGCTTGGCCTACGCCTCTCGGCAAAAGATCCGAAAGCAAAATCAGCTTTTAGGGTTTAGGGTTTAGGGGGTAGGGGTTCTTTGAGAGTTTGTTTGGCCTGAGGGCTCCATGGTTTTTTAAGGGCTTTGTAAAGGTTCTTTGATGCCGTTTTTAAGAGCTGCATGGCTTTACGAGGGTTGCACAAGGATTCTGCACGGGTGCCTTGAGGGGTTTTCTAAGGGCACTATGGCTTTAGAAGCTTAGGGGCTGAGTAGGTGACCTTTGACCTTTTGGGGTTTATATAAACCTACAATAATTCAAAGGGTTAACTTTTTTGGGCTAAGGTACTCGGCCCCTAAGGAAGGGTTCAATAATGGCTTTAGGGTTTAGGGTTTAGGACCCAACAAGGGTTCAATGTTGGTTTTAACGGTACAAGGCTAAGGGTTTCGATGAGGTGAGAGGTCGGAATCACAACGGATTTAGGGTTTGAGGTTTAGGGTATTTAGGGTTTAGTTTTGGGTTTAAGGTATACTACAACTTGTTCTTCGTAGGGAATGGGGGAATGGGTTATTGGGACTGCGTACTATAGGGGACCTCAAGGGACTATCATAGGGATCCATTCCTCCATTCCTCCATTCCCAACTTCCGGAGTGTTCCGTATTGACTATGGTAACTGGAATGTACCCCCCCCTTCCCCGCCAAAACAAAACAAAAATCATACTCTACTTGTTCAGGCCCCTATCACGTGGAAGAGTTCTGTAAGGGTTCTATCGGGTTTTGCAGTTCATGGTCGCTTTTAGGCCCCGGGCCCTTCTCTGCTTCAAGGCCGAGTTAGGAACAGGGTGCCCTTTTTCTTTAGGGGTTTTGGGAAAACCTAAACATGGGTGGGCCGAGAAGAAGAGGGTTTTCACAGGGCGTCAAGAAGGGTGTTACATGTGTTCATACGGGGTTTACAGGGGTTGCTTGGTCTTGTCGGGTCTGATTTAAGGGGCACTTTGTCAAGATCTTGATCATGAGAACCTTCATTTCCTGAAGCTGCCCTGAATAAACCCTAAACCCTAAAAGCCCAACCGTGTCGAGGGTCTAGGGGTTTAGGGACATCATGTCACTGGCGACTTGTTTGGGATATTTCGGGCAAGTGCCTTCAGTTGTCTTCGGTCTTGAGGCCTACTACCCCCGATGCCCGAATCGTCAGTACCAGACCGAGTCGTGAGCCGGTGCAGATCCGTATTTATGCATTGCGGACCCTGCATGAAGCCCTATGCTGCCCTTTAAGAAGCCCTATCCTTAAGAATTCAGGCTCCAGCCTGTAGAAGTCGAAGACCCTTATCAAGCCCCTATCCTATTCAAGTGAGGCCCCTGTCTTGAATCGTGATCCTGGATCTGACATGTCGACTCTCGAAGCATCCTAAACCCTAAACCTTAAACCCCTTACACCCTAAACCCTAAACCCGAAACCGCTTACACCCTAAACCCTAAACCCGAAACCCCTTACACCCTAAACCGAGCCAAAAACAAGGCTTGAATCCGAAACTCGGGAAACCGATGCCTGCACCCGGCCGGGTTTACGGTTTAAGGTTCGGGGGTTTAGGGTTGTAGGGTTTAGGGTTGTGGGGTTTAGGGTTGCAGGGTTTCGGGTTTAGGGTTTAGGGTTGTAGGGTTTAGGGTTTAGGATGCAGGGGCTTCGGGTAACATATTGATGGTTTGAATGAAGCTGAACACTTGACGGTATAACAGGTGTCGGAGCACTTTGTGATAGGATTCGTTGTGATTCGATACCATATTCATGGTTTAGAGAACCCCAAACCCCAGTCCAAGTATACATCGCGAATATCTTTCCCTAAGGCTCAAAATAGCCCAAAAGCCTTATATAGTATGGTCTTTGGGCCCAGAAGCCTTAGAATATGAGTTCTTAGAACCTAAGGGTTAGTAGAGGACTATCCGTAACATACGCTATCCAAGGCAAAGCAGAGCCGTCCCGGCCCCCTCAGACTCTCGGGTAGATCGCTATCACCCCTGAGTCTTTGTGCCACACGCCAACCCCTAAACCCTGCAGCCTAAACCCGAAACCCTAATCCCGAAACCCTAAACCCTAAACCCGAAACCCTAAACCCGAAACCCTAAACCCAAACCCGAAACCCTAAACCCGAAACCCAGAAGGATACTTGGAAACCAGCGCCAAGCATGCGCACAACGTCGACGAGGCCTTCACGCAGATGGCCAAGGCCTGGTGAAAGCCTTGGGGTTTCAAGGGGTTCCTCTAATTTAAAGGAAACTACAGGTGGGGAGTTTAGGGTATGTAGGGTTTAGGGTTCAGGGGTTTAGGGTTTTGGGGTTTAGGGTTTTGGGGTTTAGGGTTTAGGATTAAAGGAAACTACATGTGGGGAGTTTAGGGTATAGAGGGCTTCTATAAGGCTTCTATAAGGTATATAGACCTTCTAGAAGGCTCCTATAACGGTAACTACCCACCTGAAAATGTCCTAGACGTATAAGGAGTTCCTTTAAAGGGTTACCGCAAATGGTCCTACGTACTGTTATGGGGGATCCCTATTACAGAAACCCTACATTCGGCAGTTCTCTCTAAATTAGGGTCCCTTTTTATTGTCCCCAGCATAGTACGTCACCCTGATAAACATCATCATAAACAGGACCCTGAAAAGGGACCCTAATTTAGAGAACTACCCTACATTCTGCTATATAATCTAGGACATTTTCAGGTGGGTAGTTGCCGTTATAGGAGCCTTATAGAAGGTCTAGATACCTTATAGAAGCCCTATATACCCTAAACTTCCCACCTGTAGTTTCCATCAATATAAGTGCATAGGACCCTTGGGTACTGAAATGGTTCTATACTTTTGGGGGGCCTTGATCAGGGCGGAGGGTTGGGTTTTTAGGGTTTTAGGGTTGAAGGTTTTAGGGTTTTAAGAATTTTAGGGTTTAGTGTTTTATAGTGTTTTATAGTGCTTTTAGATTTTACAGTTGAAGGTTTTTAGGGTTTCAGGGTTTAGGAGTAGAGGGGGTTTAGGGAACTTAGAAGGGCGATCTTCAGGGATTAAGGGCCGGGGTTTGGGGTTTGGCTGCCTGGACAACGTCTGTGCTACAATTCCTGAACGACTGATCTTAAGTGCTAAATCCTAAGCCCCGTTTAGCTTTGAGTGTTGGGTTTAGGACCATTAGGCTTTTCAGTTGATAGGGTTTAGGGTTTAAGGTTTAGGGTCTTGGGTTCCGGGTTTAGGTTCAAGTGTTGTTTAAGGTTGTCAGCTGCTTCTGAGACAACGAAGCGCCAAGCATTCTCATGATGTCAGCAGTAATTTGGCTACCAGCACCACCAGTAACCCTAAACCCTAAACCCCTAAGCCCCTAAACCCCTAAACCCCCAAAACCCCAAACCCATAAACCTTAAATCCTAAACTTCAGAAACAGACTCAAACCCAACGCACTAGCAGCCCATGGGGCCTTGTACCAGTACAAATACTGCTGATGATCTACATCCCTGGCTTTCCAAGGACCCTAAAACCTCTAAGAATTATTATGGTATATTCCTTATTGTGGGTTTAGGGCTTAGGAGGATTTATAGCGTCAGCCATAGTGTATACTTCGGCTTGGAAGTACACATGTAGGAACCCCTTCCAGGAAAAGAAAGGAACCCCCGGGCATGGCGGTGCAGGCCCTTCAAAAATTTTGCCCAAAGGGTCCATACACACTACCATTCTGGAATTAGGTCCCAAAGGACCATGCTTCTTATGGTTTTGGGGACCGAATTCCATAATACTAGTTGGACCCTCTTGGTTGGCAGGAGATACCGTTTTTGGAGCCTTTTGAAGGTCTGTGTTTTTCCTATTGGAGGCCTTCTAGAAGACCTATATACCCTAAACTCCCCACCTGTAGTTTCCTCAAAAAAAACCTTGTGGCAGGAGATCAAAGACCGGGTCTCACGACAGGCTCCTCCATCTAGCACCCCGCCGAGGCAGCCTCCCCACAGGAGTTGAGCAAAATTGAGTTTGCGAAAAGGCTCTAAGGGTGTAGGGTTTAGGCTTCAGGGACGGTTTAGGGTTTAGGGTTTAGGGTAGGTGGGGTAGTCCCCAAAAAAGAACGTCTTTGTAGAAGGGATCCCTAATCCTAGCTACCCTCATCTCACCTTTGGATGCCTCCGGAAGATTCCCAGAAGGTTGATACTATGTAGGCTTTATACTCGCCCCTTCCTAAGAAGGGTCTTTGGAAGAAAGATAACACCGCTTAGCCTACATACTAGAGCCCCATAGTCTTTGCAACTAACACCCTAAGCCCTAAACCCTAAACCGTTTCTTTGCTTTCGGCTTCTTGTCGCTGGGGTGCAGGGTTGGACTCTCTGGGTTCATTATATACTTTGGGCCCAAAAGTACCGGTAACGGAACCCCTTTAACCCTTTAAGACCAAAGCAGATGCAAGATGGCTCAAAACCTAAACCCGGGGGGGGGGGGGGGGGGAGCGAGCCAAGTGCATAGGTCCACTTTCGCCCCAGGTATTCTAGAGAAACCTCGCTGTGAAGCTTCGTTGCACCTAAAATCCCCCCAAATCCTTGTGCGATTGGTACAGCTGTATATCGGTATATCGGGCATCTTCCTCACCGAAGCTCCTATCATGATGAAAGTTGTCGGTGCTTGGAGGTTCATGGGACTTAGCAAGTACACAAGTACCTTAATAGGGCCAGGGGTTATAAGTAATTATGAAGTATAGTTACCTTATTTATACCCCCAGTCCCATGAACCTTTAAGTAGAGGGTTTAGGGATGCAGAGCATAAGCAGAACCCTAAATCCTAAACCCTAAACCCTAAACTCTAAACCCTAAACTCTAAACCCTAAACTCTAATTCGTTGTCAGATCCGGCCCTGAAAACCCTGCGTTCCGTGGCACCCGCTCAGGACCATCTTGGGACCTGGACGCCGGATCTCCGCAACGAGCTGTTGCCAGTAGGTTTTCGTCGAATTTCTGGCCGTGGGCCCTGTGATTCTTAGGGGCTGAGTAGGTAACCTTTAACCTTTTGGGGCTTATATAAAACCTACTTTAATTGAAAAGGTTAACCTTTCTTGGGCTAAGGTACTCGGCTCCTCAGGATTACTTGCAGTTTTGATGCCGCGACGCGGCGGATGCCGTGAGCGGCGCGGTGCCCCACACACTGTACAGTCCGTGCTTCGGGCACTTTGCTCCAGACATCAAGGTGTGCACGATCCGGTTTAGCATGTTGAAGTCGATGGACATGTGCAGTACAAAAGTATGTCAGTTAAGCAGGGGAGTACCAAGAGCAGTTTCAGAGCAACACCCTGATACGATAGTGCAACAACTTGCTGTGAGGGGCGTGATGGTTTAGATCGGTAAGATCGTGTTAGCCTCTGCAAGAAGTATCTCGCCCTAAAGTCGATCCCAGAGGCCAGGGCTGTTAGGGCTGGGTTTGTAGGTTGGTTTTAGTCATTTATCGCTCCAAGGTTTAAGGCCTAAACCCCTAAACCCCTCAACCCCTAAACTCCGAAACCCCTAAACCCTAAAACCCCTAAACCCTAAACCCCCAAAACCCCTAAACCCGAAACCCCTACTAAACCCCCAAAACCCCTAAACCCTAAAAAAAGCGGTTTCGGGCCGGTCGCCACCTTGAGCTGAGCCTCTGTTTCCTTGCGCACGATTCGAAGCTCCGGGTGGTGGAGGGGCGTTTCCATGCAGGCTGCTCCACCTGAGCAGAAG
This sequence comes from Symbiodinium necroappetens, assembly GCA_905231915.1. NCBI lineage: Eukaryota > Dinophyceae > Suessiales > Symbiodiniaceae > Symbiodinium > Symbiodinium necroappetens. The sequence goes on from CAJNJA010100930.1 coordinate 9,447, forward strand.
GAGCTTTAGAGGTGCGCGGAGCCGTGGAAAATGGCGGTTTAGGCACCCTAAACCCCTAAACCCTAAACCCTATGATGGGCCATTTTGGCAAGGCAGGGTGTTGTAGTTTCCATGGAGCTTTGAAAGGCACCGCAGGGCATTTTGTAGTGATCCTAAGGCCTTGTTGTGGTCTGCATTCAGGATGCGTGGCGCAGGGGACTTTCTTTGCTTTGCTTTCTGGGTTCTGCTTCAGGGCCCAGGGCTGCGTAGTCGGCAGCCCGAAAAAGAAGAGATTGCAAGCCCTGAGTGCACGCCTCAATCGGGAAACCCCCAAACTCTAAATCCCACAAAATGGGCCCATAAAGTCTCGTCATAGCCTTTCTGAGAAGCTCAGAAGAGCCCTCAAACCCTAAACCGGCAACAGAGCACCGATACCTTAGACCTTAGACCCCTGGCTTCACATGGCTGCTGGCTTCCTACCTGTGATGGGCCAAGGCTTTTCCAGAGACCCAGGCATCCGTCACCCAAAGCCTCTAGTGTTACATATATATATATACATACATGTACATACACATACGTATACACACAAAAACGTCCATGTATACAAATGCATATATGTAAATACAGATATATATACATATATATATATATGCGTGTGTGTGTGTGTGTCTGTGTGTCTCTGTGTGTGTGTACATATGTATATATATATATACACACACATACACGTGTATATGTACCTATAGACACACATCTCTCTGCAGCTGTGTGTGTGTGTGGGTGTGTGTAAATATGCACGGACATCATCCACACATGACGCAAACCCTAATCCCCTAAACCCCTAAATCCTAAACCCCTAAGCCCTAAACCCTAAACCCTAAACCCCTAAACCCGAAACCCTAAACCCTTAATCCCTAAACCCTAAGGCATTCATCGCGGGGCCGGGCCTTGACCGCCAAGGTGGCAGCAGCTCTGTCGGACCCGGCGGTGAAAGAAGCCATGAGGCCGGGTTTTTGAGGTCCCGGGTGGGCTTAGGGTTCAGGGTCTAGGGCCTTAGTAGCTGAATTACTACACTTTAAACTTTTTGGGATAATATGATCCCTTATAGAACTGAAATTGTACACTTTGTTCTGCTTATGAATTCAGCAACTACGGGGCTGAGGGTTTAGGGTTTATGGTTTAGGGGTTAAGGGTACGGTAAGGGAACCGCTCTCAGAGGGTTTGTCTAAGGGTTCAAGAAGTGTATTGATAAGGGTCTCTTAAAGGGTTGCAGAATGGGTTCTGTACGAGGCTCTGTATCAGAGATAAGGGTTTCCAAGCAGAGCAGGGATTGGGGCTTGAAGGATACGTGTTGAGAGGCTGAGGGTGCCGAGGGTGCGGGGGTTGGAGTGGGATTTAGCTTTGGGGAGGGCTTCGGGTCGATTGCACCTCCGATCAAACCAGAGAGGTCTAGGGCTTAGGGTCTTGGGTCTTTAGGGTCTAGGGTTTAGGGTTTAGGGTCTTGGGTCTATCGGGTCTCGACTTTAGGGTTTAGGCTTTAGGGGTTATAGTAATCACAAATCCCACAGACTCTAGGCCGAGCTGCCAAGCCCTGCACCCGACAATCCCTGATGCTTGGCCCTAAACCACCGGACTCTTTGGGCGAAATCCCTTGAAGCCTGATTGTATATAAGGGTTCATTAGGATTCTGGTATAGGGTTTTTGGATTGGAGATATATCATCCAGGCTTGGACGCTTAGGGTTCAGGTGTTCTAGGGTTTTAGGATTAACATAGGGGCCCAAAAAATTGGCTACTTATACTATTTTCGGGGTTCCTTATTGTAATTATGGTTTAATATATGCCAACACCCTATTCTAATTGTTAAGGCCCCCTAGGAGGGCTAATCGCCCGTAGCTTCAGGCACGGAGAGCCCCAGCACCGACCGGTGCTCTCTCGTGTAGAGCCATAGGTGGCTCTCCGGCATCGTCCCTGGCATCGGAAAGGCAAGAAAAGACGCTCGCAAGCCCGTCGAGCCTTGCGTAGCGGCAAGTCTCTCTCCAGGAGAGCGAGTGTGGCACTGCTTAGGAATCACGCCACGCCCCCGCTACAACGACGCCTACCGTACGGCCATGGGCGGAGGGGACAAATGGGTGTCCGAAAGCAGCAGCCTTCTTGGCAGCTGTGGCTTGGTGCGCGTTCGCCCAAGGCTGGTCCTTATCCGCCTTGGAAAAGGACAGTGGGACAAGGACCAGAACAAGAGGAGATTTCCGGCTTTCGATGGCAAGCCTCCTGTTGCCAAGGTGGCAAAAAGGTCCAAGGACCGCCTGCCACTCGCCATGCAGGCCGACGACTCCTTTGTGACGGACTTCCAACGGGCCTTGATCTCGGCACACCCTTGAATTCAGTTATGTTTGTTTGCAGTAGCCACGTCTTTTGGACACTAAGCCTGTGTGAAAGAAAGAAAGAAAGGCCCCTAGGAATAGTGTTTTTAGGGTTGAGGGTTGTTGGGTCCCCCACCTCTGACCACTGCACCGCCCGGAGGGAGCAGCTTGGATTTGATCTCGACTTCCCCATCCAGCCGCTTGTGCTAAAAGCAACAAGGTAGCTCGGGCTCGATCCTGTACCAATAGGGTTTAGGGTTTTAGGGTTTAGGGTTATTTGGGCCCGCGCAGCCTTACTTCCTAGGTCACGTGAGCCTCCAAGTAGTGGTTTAGAGCAGTTTAGGGCCTAGGCCCAAGGAGCCCAACACCCCTTAATTCTTAATTCAGGAATACCTTAACCCCAAATAACCTACCTGTTTAGGGTTCCTCATTATGAATTCTTTATATAAGTCCTGAAAAAGGTAGGTTATTTGGTTAAGGTATAGCTTAAATCATAATATGAAGTCCCGTAGAATTTAAGGCATATGCCTTAATTAAGGGGTGTTGGGCTCTCTGGCTTTCGCTTCAAAAAAGAATCTCTGGAAGGCTGTAAAGCAGTATTTGTGACGGTCTCTCACATTCTCTCGTCTCATCAGTTCTCTCCACTCGCAAGACAGTGTGAAGCCGAATTTAAGGGCAAGTCCCCCTCGGGATTGATTGGCTTGGGGATCATTTTACGAGACGGAAGCAATCCAGGAACACATGTTTCCTGCAGTCAGAGAAAACTGCTTTCGTTCTCTCACACTATCTCTCTGCTTGTTTCGCGTGCAACGTGTGTGCGTTTTGATTTTGGGGGTTAGATGCTCCTGAATCTTGAGTCTCGAAAGTCTGAGTCTGGCGGGTATGTCGTCTGTCGTACGGCTTTCTTTTACTAGGCGGAGAGGGAGGGAGGGAGGGAGGGAGGGAGGGAGGGGGGGGAGGGGTCATAGTTTTACAAATACACAATTTTTTCCGGACATGAGTGGTTTTTTAGTGGAGGAGGCGAGCGGTTTGTTGCGGCGAAGCGACAGATTTTTGTTGGTCGGGAGACCGGGGGCCGTTTCCAAAGCCTGGTTGGCTCGCCGGCGCTTCCTCCGAAAGACGCCTGGTTGATTTAAAAAACTACTGATTGGCTGGTTAAGGCCAAAGCAAGGCCCGCTCAGCAAGTTGAAGCCAAAAGCGGGTGGCGAGTGGCAAGCATACCGTATATTCACGACACTGATTCCTGATGGCCGCACGGCAGGCAGGGGTGCACAAAGACACAAAACATTTGGAGTTTGGGACCTTGGTTCGGGCCTAGGATGATAGTTGCAAGTTGCACGAACATAATTTGTTCTCACTCTTTATTTCTCGCCCTTTCTGTATTCTTCCGTTCATGCGAAAACACACAGAGCAGGCAGGACCTTGCAAGCACAGCCCCGAACTTTCCAAACTGATCAAGCTGCTTCGGGATCTTGAGGAGAGGAATGTCTCCTGCAACCTGTGTCATTCTGTCTCGCCTTTTGTTTTGGATGAAGTGTTTTGTGCTGCCATTTTGCGGGCAGCTGCATTGCACCACATATCAAAGAAGAAACGAATCAGTAAACAAACTTGAATATGTTTCTGTTGCTGGGAAAATGTGCCCCAGCCCCGGACAAGAAAGTAATCAACCCTATGAAAACCCTAGAACAAATCTATATCATCCCCTATAAGCGCCCTTTTCAGAAGCAGTCGAGGATCGACTTCCACGCCCTAAGAGTCCCAAGAGCCGTCTGGTGTATGTACCCATATACTAGCTACTTTGGCCCTAAAGTATCGATATAGGGAATACTTTCCGGCCAAAGTAGATACTATCCCAAGGGGTCCTATGTACCTTCATAGTCGAATGTAGGGTTTCAAAACTTGGCAGTACTATTCTGATGGAGGGAAGTATCCCCCAGAACAGTACCTAGGACCCTTTGGGTATGTGGGCACGTCCCTAGTCCCTAAGCCCTAAGCCCTAAACCCTAAACCCCGAAACCCTAAACCCATAAGCCCTTAAACCCTAACCCCTAAACCCCTAAACCCCTGAACCCCTAAACCCCTAAACCCCTTACAATCCTAAACCCGAAACCCCTAAACCCCTAAACCCTAAACCCCCTTAAATCCTAAACCCCTATAGTACCCTTATAGAACCCTATAGATCCCTTTAAAGGAACCCCTAAAGGAACCCTTAAAGGCCCCCCACAACGAACCTCCAAGGAACGAGAGGGAACTGGACAATCTCGTCCAGGAGGTCCTGGAGGACTTGTGCCGACCAGGTTTCAGGGCTTTTGTTAGGGGGCTTTAGGGTTTAGGGGTTTAGGGGTTTAGGGGTTTAGGGGTTTAGGGGTTTAGGGGTTAGGGTTTAGGGTTTTTAGGGGTTTAGGGTGTAGGGTTTAGGGGTTAGGGTTTCGTAGCTGCTACGGAGTGGTTTTCGCAAGGATTGCTATAGGTTTTGGGCTCTTCAGGGCAAGGATTTCTGCTTTCAGGGGTTGGGCCTTGAGAGTGCTTGATTATTGGGGTTCAGGGCATTTTGGTTTCAGTGTTTTGCAGTTCAGGGCCTTATGGGGTTCAAGTTTAGGGTGGCACTCCACTTCCTCAACCAGACGCCCTCCAGGATGCACCATTGCTGTTGTTTTCAAGTGTTCGAAGTTGACGCGGGGTTTAGGGTTTAACAGGGTCCACGGGACAAGAAGGCCTTATGCACAGGCCTTATCCCCACGGTCATAAGATTCCACAACTTCCTGAGCCCGTAGCCCGAAGCCCCCAAGTGAGTAATTTGGGGCTTTAAAAAACGCGGCCATCGGGTTTTCGGGTCTATCATACTACAAGTCGAAAAAGGGACCCTGTTGGGTTTTTTTGTACCATAGCTACCATAAGGCACCCCCAAAATAGCGTTGCTACTTAATTTAGGGCCAAAATCGCAGTTCTCTCGTGGCGTGCGACCCAAACTCCAGGACTGCCCTCTGACGGATCGCCGAGGTAATCTGCCCCCCCCTAGACCCTAAACCCCTAAACCTCCTTACACCCCTAAACCCCCAAGCCCTAAAGATTCGAGAATCCCTTGCATGCACAGCCTGTGCTCCAAAGCTCCAGAACGAGGGCCCAAAGCTTCGGGCCAAGGGTCTCCCTATCCAAGGTCGATATTTACGTTTAGGGTTTAGGGGTTTAGGGTTTCGGGTTTAGGGGTTTACAGGGGTTTAATGGGGTTTATAGGGATTCTTGGGGGTTTATGGGGGTTTAGGGGTTTAGGGTTTAGGGTTCCTTGGATTCCGACGCCATGCCCTGGTTTGATCTTGGGCACCAAATGTCGTTAAGAAGGATTTGGTTGCCTCTGATGTCAGAAGAAGGTTAATGAGTCTTGTTTCTATCGGTTACGAATAAAGCCTCCCTGAACTTTAGGTAAAAGAAAGCATGACAACGCCCTGGAATCCTTGACGTAGGATGGATTTCTGTTCTTCTTCGATGGCAACGGCAATGGAGTCATTACCGAGCAGGATGGACCCGGCTGTGTAGGGTTTTAACGGAAATTCCCTGGGCTCTCATAGGTCTGGAGAGCTTTCATAGGGTTTAGGGTTCAGGGTTTAGGGTTTAGGGTGTGGTGGAGACAATCTCGTAAAAGTAAGTTTGAGCCCCCATTGAGAGTACATAATATAGAGGCCTGAATAATTACCCATATTGTTTTGGGGGTTCCGTATTATAAATATAGTATAATTATGGGCCCAAAATCCTATTCTAATTGTTAAGAGCCCTGTATAATGGCTCCCTCTGCCGTGGACTTGGGGCTTGCCCTACGTTGTGAGTGTTCAATTGAAGGCTGGCCGAAGGCGGAAGGCCAGAAGCAGAGAATCGGTTATCGTAAACCCCCCAAAAAGTCGGAAACCGGAATGAGGTCAAATAGTGCTGGGATTCCCTATACCTTGCGCTTAAGGATTGAGGCTATTGAGTTTCCAACTTTTGGGCTTCTACTATGTTTTGTTGTAGGATTTCAAGATTTTCGTGATATCGGGTTTCAGGATTCTAGGTTTAAGGCTTCAGGATGTTGATCTTTTGGGGCACAGATTTTTGTCGGGTTTAAGGCTTTTTCGTGCGGGTTTCGGGGCGTCGAGAATCTAACGCAAAGCGACAACTTGCCGACAACTCTTCAGCACTAGCCTCAGCCCCCGACGAAGGAGTCTGAACCTGCGACGAGAATCCTTTCTTTGAGCATTTTGGGATACCGGGTCGTATTTATGTAGGAAGCTCCCATTCTGTTTTGAAGATACCTGGGTAATCTATGTCTTAGGGGCTGAGTAGGTAACCTTTAACCTTTTGGGGTTTACATAAACCTATTAGAATTCAAAAGGTTAGCCTCGTTCTGGGCTAAGGTACTCGGCCCCTAAGTCATAAAATACCAGGTGACCAGAGGCGCCTTAGGCTTTCGTTAGCAGTCCCTAAAACAACGACCGGTTTAGGGCTTGGGGTTTGGGGTTTAGGGTTTAGGGTTTGGAGTTTCGGGTTTGGGGGCTTAGGGTTTAGGGTTTGGGGTTTAGGGTTTAGGGTTCATGAAAGTTGCAGTGGTAATATAATTGTGCTGAGCGATGCATCAGGAGGCGATTGCATCGCCCAGTCAAGCACTTTGTTGTTGGAAGGCTTGGCCCTATTGTTTATACGGCTGATCATATACATCCCGCATTACCCGTAATAAGGAATATACACCATAATTCCCGGAGGTTTTAGGGTCCTGAATAGGTAACGCAGGATTCGTATCATCAACAGTATGACCCTTGAACTCCTATACCCTAGGCCCCTCACCGCGACCCCCAAAAATCCCTAAGCATAGATCCGAGGGCACGCCCTGCCTCTTTTCTCGAATCTAGTAGTCTTCTTTAATCGAAAGAGCGCCTAAGCTCCTGACAGTCCCAAATGGGGGTTTCCGAAAATAGGGGACCCTAATATAGTATCCTAAATAGTAGGATCTCCATTACAAGGACCTCAAAAAAAAGGGAAACCCTTGTTTTCGGAAACTCCCAAATCAAGACAGAACACAGAGCCAGGAGTTCTGTGCTGCTGGCCGCGCCGTGCGGGAAGAGGCCAGCAACCCAGGGCTGACGACTCATGAGTTCATAGGGTTCCCTTCCCCTAAACCCTATATAAGGTAACCCTAAACCCTGTACCCTAGACCCTACGGCTTAGGTGGTCCTACGTACTGTTATGGAGGATACTACCCTACATCATGATAGTAATTCCTATTGCCCAAGCACTCCCATGAAATCCCATGGTGTGTCCTCTGTAGAAACTCGGGAATTGGTGGGTAAGGGGTTTAGGGCTTAGGGTCTAGGGTTTAGGGTTCAGGGCTTAGAGTTCTGAAGGGGGCTTCGCAAAACTGCAGCACCACGGAAGAGCCCTTGTTCCCCCTTTTAACGGCCCATGGACCCCGGCCCCCCTCTGAACAGTCCAAAGACCCGAAGAAGAGCCGAGAAAGGTTCTTGGCCCGATCTTAGGCTGTTGGGGTTTAGGGTGTTGAGGTGCAGGAACCCTAAAGCCCTAAACCTCTAAACCCTAAAGCCCTGAACCCTAAACCCTAAGAGTCTTGAAGTTTGGGGGTCGTGGAGTTTAGGATTTAGGGCTTAGGCTTTTGGGGGCTCAGCGTCCGGCTTAGGGGCCAATGCGCTTGAGACTTGAGGGGTCTAGGGTCCAAGGTTTTCGAGCTCAAGGCTTTAGGGTTCGGGTTCAGGGTTTAGGAGTTTAGGGTTTAGGGGTTTAGGGTTTAGGGTTTAGGGCTTTAGGGTTCGGGGCGTAGGGTTTCGTGGTATGTAGGGTTTACGGCTTGGGGCTTGGGGTTTCGTGATACTTCTCCAGGCTGCAGTCTCTTTCTGGTTTTGGGCATGACATGGCTTTTCTAACACAGGATGCTATAGATGTAGAGAATGAATAGGAGAATCGGGCATATGGTAATCGTTAAAGCAGGCCCCATGTCGTTTATGGCCCGGAGAAGGAGCCCACAGCGGAACAACTGTCCGCGATGAGGAGGAGGGTGGAAGTTTTGCAACTTTCCCCTTCGCCGCCGACTTCGCTGTGTGGGTCCCTTTTGCCAAGAAGAACCTGAAGGCCTTGAAGCTGAAAACCTGGAGCATGCAGCAGGACGGCACCTTCGTGGCGCCGGACCACACGGCCTGGCTGAACAGCTTCAGGGTCTACCAGACCGCTCTGCTTATGCTCGGGGTTGTTTCTTGACGCAGGCCTACGAGGAGTTCGTCGAGAAGGTGACGAAGCGTCGTGTGGGCGCTTGGCACCTGGTGGCGTCAGCAGACGACAGGGCGAGGTCGGAGCAGACGGGCCGGCTGCCCTAAGCGAAAGTTTTCCATTCCCACACCACCAAACACAGCCTCATAACTGCCATGAAGCGATCAACAGAGGGGTCCCTAAATCTTAAATCCTGAACTTTCAACCCTAACGCCTAAAGCAGCACCCAACCTCATACCCCTAAACCCTAAGACCCTAAACCCTAAACCCTGAACCCGAAACCCTCAAACCTAAAGCCTAAAACCCAAAAAACCTTAAACGAACCGCAAAGAGCCCCCAAGTCCTAACGGTTTAGGTGTTCTTTTCCTTGGCTTCGAAGAGCCCACGGGGTCCTTATACACTTCCATTCTGGAGTTAGGCCCCCCAAAGACCATTAGGGTGTAGGGTTTAGGATTTAGGGTTTAGGGTTTTGGGTTTTGGGTTTTGGGTTTTGGGTTTTAGGGTTTTGGGGACCTAATTCCATGTTTAGGGGCTGAGTAGGTACCCTTTAACCCTGTGGGGCCTATATATACCTATTATAACTCAAAAGGTTAACCTT
>CAJNJA010100941.1:0-18776 GCA_905231915.1 Symbiodinium necroappetens
GGCTAGCATATATATATATATATGTATATATATATATATATATATATATAGTTATATATAGTTTGTCTATGCACAAACCCTATCACTCTTCACCCCGCAGACGCTGCACCCCGATATCCTGCGAAAGCAAAAGCCCCAGACCTGGCATCATGTCTTCCTCCCAACATACGGCCGGGCCGAGGCGGACGACGCGCAGCGTTTAAATTACTACAGTATCGAAGTAACAGCACCCCAAAGCTACACTCACCAACATTACTAAGGAGCCCTGTATACGCTCACCAAAATCCCAAAACAAATACTTCATGCGTCGAAGTTCTCAAGCCTTGAATTTGTGCGCCAGGGTTCTGTTGCACATGCGTTCCCTACCACGGAAACTCAAAGCTAACCCCGAAACCCCTACCCCAAACTTCGAATCCAGAAATCCTAAACCCTCAACCTACATAAAAGCTCTGAAACCCGAAACTGTAGCTATGCGCTGTCCGCTCGACACACCCCGACCCTAATCCGTGACGTCAGGCCACAGCCGCTGGGGACCATTGGTCAAGGGTCGTGATGGGGCTTCATCTTTGCTTAAACGTACATTTGGGGATGTGCTTTTTGGTGGGAATCCAGACTAAACCCTAAACCCCTAAACCCTAAACCGTTTATTGTGCAGCGTAGCTTCCGCTGGCCTCTGTCAGACATGCGAAAGAAACTTCGAGCTCCAGTTTCGGCTTAACAGGGGCCTTAATAATTAGACTAGGGTTTTGGGGGCATATTTTTTCCATACCTAACATAAAGGAACCCCCCAAAATACTATTGGTAGTTATTTAGGCCTCTAAACCCTAAATCCTAAACCCTAAACCCTAAACCGCCTCCGAGGGCCGAAGCCCTATAATAAGGCATCAGCTGCATCTAGGCTCCCTCAAGTATCCCTCAAGCAGATCACAGAAGGTTAGTCGGGGCGTGTAGGCAGAGCTCTTTAATGGCTTAAATATTATGTTTAGGACTTTAGGAAGGTTAGGGTTTCGAAGTCCTGAACGAGTCTGAACTGTGGCTTCAAAACCCGCCTACACCGTTTGAGCTCACTTGCAGTTTCAAGCTTGGGCCACCTCGGAACTCTAAAAACCCTCCTGTCAGTCGGGTTGTGAGATTACAACAGGTTGGTGATTCCCTTCGTGGCCCGCTGACAAAGCTTCGGGCTAAACGTTCGAAAGCTGGCGGTGCACCTCCGACTCGAGAATGTTGAGGCAAAACATCCTCTCATGCTTAGCTTCGTGTTTAGGGTCGAGGCACTTCAGGGTTTGTGGTTTGGGGTTTAACGGGCTAGGAGGCAGGGTGTAGGCGATTCGGGGTTTAGGGCTAGGCTTACTAGACTTCATGTCATGGTTTCGGTAGATACAATGGGCCAGGGTTTGTTCCTATTAGTTCCTATGGCATGTTCCGGGAAGTCTGCTGGATTACTGGGTTATGCTCCTGATTCAGGGTGCCACAATTCGTGTTTGAGGCAACCTCGAGAGGGAGGGTGACCTGATTTGTTCTGGGTCCAGATTCGGTGGTGGCCTGGCGGAGGGAGCGTGGTAGAAACTAGAGCCCCCGGCGACTTTCAACCGCCGGAATAAATTGGAACACGGCTATCCTGATGACCGAAGGATGAACTATACGTAGTGCTGTTTCTGGCAGACTTTGGGAGCTCGCTCAAACATCCGTACTGGCCGAAATCCCAAATCTCCCGTGCTCTACACTGATTCAGCATAGCATCTCCCTTTCCAGACAGACTTTCAACCTCAAAGAACCGACAACCCCCCTAAGCCTTATAATTTATCTATAAAACCTCAAACCCCTAAACATGCACAGCACCAACGGGGCCGAGATAATTAAGTTGGGTTTGCTATGAGATATATCATGCTGTTGATGATATAAACCCTGCATTACCCATAATAAGGAACATACCATAATTCCCATAGTTTAGGGTCCTTAAGGCAATGCAGGATTTATATCATCAACCATAGTGTAGTTATATCAACCATAGTGTAGAACTCTATATATATATATATATATAGCCATACTACTACAAAGAACCCTAAGGAATAGTACTCCCGACTCGTACATTGAATGGAAGTTGCTCTGAAGCGCCTCAGCACAGCTATACGTACGTTTACTCGGCTTAGAAGCAACTGTAAGCTAAGCATAATTACGTTACTTAGAAAACCCTAGTTCCTAAGTGTCATGAACCTTTATATAAGCAACCCTGCAACCGGTCGGGGCCGCTTTGGCGCTTTGAAGCTCCATGGCTATATGTCCCAAGCACGAAAAACCGTCCTGTAACTTTACTTCAAGGGTCCAAGTACCCAAATACTAGGCTTTCAAAGTCCAAAAACCATCCAGAGTATGGATTTGGGGGCCTAAAACCCCTACTAGTTGGGTACTTAGAGCCTCTGGGTCACGTAACTGAACCGGCCTAGGGTTGTACTTATAGGGGCTTTAGGGTTTACAGCGAAGTTAGGGCGTAGCGCCTTTGGGGTTGTCGGGTTAAGCCTTTTCGAGCTTGCAGGGATTAGGTTTTGGGGTTCCACTTGGGTTTAGGGTTTAGGGGTTGGGGGTTCCGCTTGGTTCCCTAAAACCCCAGCTAAATGCTTTATCCTCATGGGACGTCCTGACCGGATTCGTCGGCCCAAAGATGAAGAAGGCGTAGCCAACAGGCCAACCCTGCTTCCTGTCTCATAAGTTCAGTTTGGGCCCTAATCTTCTTTGGCCTTGCATGATACCCCAGGCCTAGTGGTGTTCAACAAGACCTTGAGGTGCTTTCGGTGTGGTAAGATCTATGCTTTCGTTTACCATGGTGGTTTGTCACGGAGTATTAGGGTCCAGGACTTTCTGGCCCTCTGGCAACATTGTGTGGCAATGTTGGAGCTCTCTGCGAGGGTCATGGATGCAGACTCCCCAGCGAAAAAATTCTTGAGCCCAACTGAGGGCCTTAGTAGTTAAAAGAGTGATTTGGGGTATTCAGGAACCCAGGCGAACAATTTTTGGGAGTTATTCAAGGCCTCGAAGCGCAATTAGATCCGACCACATCACATGAGCCCGAAGCTGCTCCTGTTTGGATTCCAGTGATGCCAAAGCCTCTGGTCCTAGACTCAACACTGAACGAGCCCGTTTGGAGGGAGGGCGGTGTTCTAAATTAGGCCTATTAAGTGTAATATAGAAGGTATGTGAATGTATGTGATACTAGGCCTGAAAAACGCACATGCTGGGCTTATACTATGAACCAGATGCACAATTGCCTGCAGCACCGCCGCGGCTCACTGGAAGGCCTCTGTGCACGAGCTTGCAGGGTTGAGCTTCTGCTCGGTTTTTGTACATGGAACTTCATGTAACTTGAGAGAGTCATATGTAAAGTAAGTGGTATGCAGCATGCATCCACTATCCTAGCCAACAGGATCGAAAATTCTGACAACAGAACCCATCAAAAAAGGCTTACATTATCCCATCGAAGGGTAGGATACCTTTTCTGTGGCTCTCATGTTCGGACCCTCTACAAAAACCACATTGACTTAAAACCCTGTCAACCCCAACGACAACTCCATGCGAACTATTTAAGATCCTCCAAGGGATCTGGGAAGGATGGCAGCCGAAGGGCACATAGGCGGACTCCGGCCCAGTGGGAGCCGGTCCTTCCCAGGGAGGGAGGGGTAGTGGGGTTTAGGTTTTGGGGGTTTACCTGTAGTCTCTAGATATTGTATCTCCTTTTTTGTTAGAAAATATCCCAACAGGGAACTGCAATGGAGACTATAGCTAGGATGTGGGGCTTTGGGTTTGGCGGTTTGGGGATTAGGATTCAGGCTTTAGCGGCTTCAAGGTTGAGGGTCTTGCAATAAGACTTCGCGAAGGCTCTGCGGGGATTTAGAGGGCTAAGGTATTACGGCTTTAAGGCCTTAGCTTTCAGTTGCTTGCGATTTGGGAGTTTGGGGGGTGTAAGGGTGTCGAGATTATGTGAAGCTGCACTTAGTGTTTCAAGTTTCAAGCATTTGGATCTTGTCGGGATTCTGCGTTCTAGGGTTGGAGATTGGGTCTTGAAGGCTTCGCGGTTTCTGATGTTAAGCTGCAATCGGGTCTCTCGGCAAGACAGGTTGAGCGGCCACAGGTATGGTCGGTCCCACTGGTCTGCATCACGTTTTGACAAGGACAAGCCCAAACGGACAATGTACCCATAAACTACTTTTACCCTAAACCCTAAACCCTGATGGTATATACTTTGACCCAAAACTATCTATGCTATGCAGGAACCTCTCTGAGGCACAAGAATACATCGTGCATCGTACGTGGGAGCCTTGATATTAAGCTGTTTAATTCTAAAGCTGCAGGTTTGTTACGGTACACCAAAGGATAGTATTAGCACTAAGAGAACATCCGAATACTACGTGGACCCGTCAGAGAAACCACGAGAAGCAAGAAGCAAACTGCGCCTGCATGCTGAGGAGATTTGGACCTTGATCGAGTCATCACGACTTTCTGGAAGCTTCGGACGTGAAGGTGTAGGGCTGAGGTCTGAGGATGTTGCGCCTGTTTAAGCTTTACCTTAACCCCCAAATAACCTATCTTTTGAAGGACTTAATGCTTATATGTAAAGAAATCTTAAAAAGAAGCCCTAAAGAGGTAGGTTATTTATCTGGGGTCCCCCGGGGTTGAGAGATTGAGTCTGAAGATGTTGCGAAGTTACCACTGTTCAAAAAGCTGGTAGCAGCGAGACTGCTGAAACCCCGCAAGCCTTAGGGTTTGGGGTTTAGTGAGTGAGTGCGTGAGTGTCGACCTGCGGTGCTCTCCGCCCCACGGAAGCGGCCTTCTTTGCTCGGGGCTCCGGTGTAAAGCTCAACCCTCCGAGCCCCTCAAATCCAGCCGGGAAGGGGGTAATTTGCCGTCTGAGGCCTGGGTTCTGCGTTGGAATTGGACACTTGGCAAAACAGCCCGCCGCGAAGGAACAAAGCTTTCCCGCGATGATCCTTCACCGAAGTACTAAGCTGGGGACACTGGCTCAGAGACGGGGCATGGGGGGGGAGGGTTGGTCGAACCAACACGCACACCCGAACAGCACCGGCAGCGAGACTAAGGGCAACAAACATTTTCAGCTGATGCCCTTGTGGCTGCAAATGCTCGAACAGTGTCCAATCGGCGTGTGGGGCGATGCCTGATGCTGAAGGCATCACCCCTCGACCAAAAGGGGAAGGGCCTGAGGACTCAGTGCACCGACTGATTGTTGTTTGGCTGGTGTTCTCGGGTGCGAGGACAAATTGGAGACCAGTTTTCAGTTGTAGGGCACGTCTTTCCGAACAACGAGCGTGCCCTTGAAATCTACATTATGGTCATACAACTGACCATCTATGCCGTAAGGTTTGCTTCGTACGACCTTGAAAAATCTGCAACTAAAAAGCCCGATGAAAACCGATAAATCTGACAAGAAAACCCTGGGGCTCCAAATAGCCCAAAGTAGGTACTATTTACAGACTTTAGACCCCAAAGTAGGCACTATTTGTATACTTGGAGCCCTAGGGAAAAGACCTTCTGTTTGGTCCCGCTTCTCTCAAGCACCGAATCGGGGACCTGTGCCTGGAACGCTCACCAGCCAAGCAGAAGGTGCCAGGTGGAGGTCTCTCTTAAGGTTCGGATATGGGGCTTACGGGTTTTAGTCTTGGTTCTGGGGCTTGGGTTCACGTTTAGGGTCTGGGGTACATATAATCCCTGTGACAATCAATGCAAAATTCACCCTGTTGGTGAGGAGTCTTCAAGTCTTCGGTGCAGCAGTGCTTTTGGCTCATGCTTAGGGCGTTGGGTTCAAACACTTCGGTAGTTGAGGGTTCCTGGGGTTTCCGGAGTGGCGTTTCTTGTCTTAGTTCTCCCACACCCGGCGTTCAAACTTCCTGGCTCCTTGCTGGAATTTTGGCTTCCGTGTCCAGGGGGCTTGGTCGCCTCCAAGCCCGAAACCCTCAAACCCTAAAGTTCCTAAACCCCTATAAACCTAAACCCTAACCGCTAACATCCTAAAACATCCTAAAACCCTAAAAACCCCAACATCATAAAACCCCTCAGCCCTAAACACTAAAACCCTGAACCCTGAACACCTCAAGCCTCAAAAACTCAAAAACGCCAAACCGTACCCAGCCCCTTCTTATCCCCCCCAGGGTGCGTGCACCCAAATTGTATATACCGTGACCCCAAAGTACCTATATAGGGACTACTTTAAAACCTGAGTACTTACTTCCCCAATAACCCACGAACATAAACAGTTAAACTTTCAGATTACTACTAAGTTATAAGAACCCCAAAAAGTTTAGAGGTTGGGTATTGGAGAACTAAGAATATGCGTAATATATATGTATATATATATATATGTGTACACACACACACACTAAATATGGGTACATGCGCCCTTCTTATCCGGCCGAGCTCCTGGCTCGGCTTCCCCATCGTCGTCGTGCGGCGCATCCTCCAGGGGCTCCTTGCAAGCCCATACGGGTAGTTCTCTAAACTAGGGTCCCTTTTGGGGGTTCCTTAAAGGGATTCCACGGGCAAAGGAGCGTCAAAAGGGGCGCTATAAGGGTTCAAAATGGGTAGTTCTGTAAATTAGGGTCCCTTTTTAAGGTCCCTTTTATCAGGGTGCCGTACTGTATTGGGGACCTAAAGCGGGACCCTAATTTAGAGAATTACCCATATACGTTATACTCTCCATTGTAGTTCCTTTGGGGGGGTTATCTTATGGGATTCCAAGTCCTAAGTACAGAATTGGGTAAGCCCAAAAAGGAACTGCAATGGAGATCTCTATAAGACCCCACTGTTTGGGACCATGTACCCCCTAATTGAGGGTACAAGCAGGGTCCTGGATGACTGTTAAGGGTTTGGGGTTTGGATTGCGATTAGGGTTTGGGGCTTGGGGGTTTAGGGTTAAGGCTTTGTGTTGTGGGCTTCGGGTTCAGCATTCGGACCCCCCAAGAAGCCAGGGGGCCATCCAAAAACACAATGCGGAGTCAGTCCACCAAAGAGCATCGCCGAACACGAACCGAAGTCCTCAAACACAACCCTAAAACCAAAATCTTACACGCGAAAACCCAATGAGCGCCGGTAGAATGTTCATGGAAGTCGCCATAGAGTCAGTTTACAGCATCGCCCCTGCCACTGCAAATGGCGTCTTTTAGCATATACGCCGTGATCCTTAAACTGATCTAAACCCCAATGCTACATGACTGCTCGTATGCAGAAGCCGTTAGTCTCATTTATTTGAAGCTGCATGCACTTCCGCACCTGCTCGATGGCGAAGGTGGCCTTGCGAGTGGGAGACGCCTGATCCAGGGTTGAGGGTGTTTGGGGTCTGGGGTTTAGGGGTTTAGGGTTTAGAGTTTTTGGGGTTAGGGGTTTGGGGTTTTTAGTTTAGGGATCATGTACAGGTTGTTTGTGGATTCGAGGTCCTTGTTTGACGGGTCCGTATGTCTTGGATCCTGCTGCTTTGTGTCTGTAGTATCAACTTGAAAGGGCTTGCGAATGTAGGACCTGAGCTTTATAGGCAACCCTAAACGGGTTTAGGGTTTTATAGGGCTTACCTAGGGCTCCAAGTATACAAATAGTGCCTACTTTGGGGTCTAAAGTCTGTAAGCAGTACCTACTTTGGGCTATTTGGAGCCCCAGGATTAGTGTTTAGAGATATGAGTCGAGGGTTGAACGGTTACGTCAGTTATGTACGGTCGCAGGCTGTTGGGGCGATGCTAAGTTTCCTGCACAAACATAGGCTGCTGGGTTCTCTCTTGCGTGTCTGGCTACATCGTACCTAATTACATCATGCTTGCAGTGCTTTTGCCAGGTTCTTGTCAGTCTTCCTCGAGGTCTTTTCGGCATCAGGGCTTTTGTGATTAGTCGTGTCCGGTATATCGCTTCGGCTTCCACTAGCGCGTGAAAGTCCCTTCGGCGACGAGGGAGCCTTGTGACGAGTCCGGTGTCCGCTACCTCGATCATGTTGCAAACTGAATCTTGCAATTTACAATTAGCATATATATATATATAGATAGTGTTAACCGGAGCACGAAGCTTACAATTTGCGGGCAACGGCGATGATGACCGCCATGACGATAATGGTGACCACAACACCTCAGAACTAACACAATGAATACAAACCACCATCACTAAACGGCTACCACCCCCATGATTGTCAGCGCCATTAGCCCCTCCCGGGGCTGAAATCCTGGCTATGGAAACAGTATGTCTAAAAATTATAGCTTCGTGGTTTAAGCCTTGATTTGACACACGAGGAAGACGAGACAAGGCTTGACTTTCGGTGCCTTGCAGTATCTTAACTCCATCTGAAGCTACCTTGCAAAAAAAAACCATGCTTTAAATTTGAGGTCAGGATACCAATCTGTATGTATCTGGAACCAGTACCGGATGGCCCACTCAAAATGCAAATCTGCTGGAAAAGCAATTCATTCTGGCTGCCGTCGTTATCCTTTTGGACGTTCAGCTATCCAACTTGCCCACATCGCCGTCATCGATCTTGCCCTCGAACTGGTCGTCGTCGTGATTATCATCGTCATCGTAGTAGCACCCAACATGCTCTTTCTTGATGGCTGGACGAACTCCCGGTTTTGGGCAGAGGAGCTGATAACATGCATTTGCTACTACGATCTGGCCGTCGAGCTGATCATCGCCGTGTTTGTCATCGTCATCGTAGTAACGGGACCCCTGATGTTGGTCACGGGGGGGCTGATAACATGCCGTTGCTACTACGATACTACTGCAACGACGCCTACGAATGCTGAAACTGAGGCAGTAATAGTACAGTGCCAATGCGAGTATGAATGCAGCATGCGGCGACCAGAACCTTGCCGCTTTTGTTGCATCTACTTCTTATTTGCTTTCAGAACTGGACCAGACCGCTGGAATCTCCGTGCTAAAGTACATGAGCCGGGGTTCTTGAACAACCTCAGCTCAGCATGAGCAACTGAGCAACATAGTCCTCACCAATCCTGCAAACCTCCGTGGCAATGATGGGACGGACAGCAACAAAAGAGAAAGAAGAGCCACAATGATTCCGCTTCAAATCTACTAATGCTGCTGCTGCTGCTGCGGCTGCTGCTGCTGCTGCTGCTTCCTCGTCCTCTTGTATAAGTGACACTGCTGAGGGCATGTCTACTGCATGGACCGGGCTAGGCCTGCGTGTAGAACGCAGGCATTGCCGTCCCAATTGCGCCCTTGAATGAAACACGCCGCATGCATCCAAGGCAAACTTCGAAACCGGACAAGCACATCATGTCACTAAACTCCGAGCAGATACAGCAACACGCGGCCTCCCCTTCCAGCGATGCCACACGCATGCAGAACGCCACGGTCCAACTTGGACGCTTTTTGCGGATGCACGCCCTGGCTGCATGCCCCCAGCGGACACATTGGCACATTGCCCCGCTGTCATACGCCACGGCCGCATGCGCGTTGGCCCGAAAGGCACCCAGCAACTTCTAAAGTAGCAAAGCAGCCCCACACCTGGCCAGCGGTGTGCGGAGAGGCAAGATGCGGCTCTTGTCTCCCCGGGGTAGGGCTGACAACGCGGCAATCTAACAATCTCAACATGCGCATTTGGCAAAACAAGGAATTACTACCACTACCACTGCAACCACCACCACTTATGATACCGCCACCACTACCCCCGTCACCACCCACTACCACCGCAACTTCCAGCGTCACTACGAACAGGACGACCACTTGGACTACATGAGCCACATGAAATCAAGAAGCATGGATGATAAGCTTTGCCGTGGTTCCATCCCTTACAATGGAGGCCCGTTTGGACACCGCCTATAGTCTCCCTTGTACTTCCTTAGATTTTTCGGTTTAACCAATTTGGCTTAGGATCCTACACGGTTAGCCAAAAAAGAACTAAAATGGAGACTATAGGCGGACCATCTCTGTGTGCCTGGCAAGTAGTACTGGCTTTTTGTATACCGCGGCTAGACAAGGGCCTTAGAAGCGGGCTTCCTACATGCATTGTAAGTACTCAGTGCTTTTAGGGGTTTGGGATTAGGACAGCACGTAGCAACAATAGTAATTGACTGTAGTTCGTATTATTGTTTTGAGAAGTATGCTCTTATATATATATATGATTACATATGCATGCATATGTTTTATGAGTATGAGGCAATCGGACCGGGAAGACAGCTGGCCTTCCCGCCTCGCATGCCAGACACACACACACACACTCGATCGACACGGGTGTGTAATATACATCTGCTGTCTATCGCAACCGGGGGACACTTCAGCATACTCACCCTAAGGCCTGAATCCAAATAGTTGCCCCGGCAACAGTGGCCTCTACTAGCACAACCCGGCAGACCGACCACCACAGCTCCGGAAGATCGGTATACCCACGGTTTAGGGCTTAGGGTTTATTGGGTTTAGGCTTTTGTGGTTGGCTTTTGGGTTTTTGGGGCTCCAAATTCATCAGCCCTCAACTCCCGAAACCTTCCGTCGCCAAGCCGGAAACCACCCTAATCCCTAAACCCCTAAACCCTAAAACCCTAAACCCTAAACCAAAGTACGCAGAAACCCCGGAAACTTCTGGGCCTTCATCTCTGGGACCACACCAGTCACGCTTTCCGTGTCCTGCAGGAAAGAACGCGTGGCTTAGGGTTTAGGCGCTTAGATTTTTAGGGTTTAGGGTTTGGGGTTTAGGGTTTAGGCCGGTTTAGGGTTTAGGGTTTAGGCGTTTAGAGGTCTTGGGGGTGTTGGGGGTATCGGGGGTTTGGGTTTAGGGGTTCAGGGCTCAGGCGTTTAGGGATTTAGGGTTGGGGTTTAGGGGTCTATACCAGATATTTGTTTCACAGCTGTTCGTGAACCTTATATACATGTACAATGTACAGCCACTGCATCCCCTTCTGCGGCAGAGTCGAAAAAATCCACCTGTTCCACTGATGAAGCAGCTCATTATGGTCTCGTAAAGTTTGTAATAAGGGCCATTTGGCTAAACCCAAAACGCTGTATCCTAAACCCCAAAAGCCTTAAGGAAACCCTAAATCCTATAAACCCTAAACTTAAACCCTAAACCCCTAAAGGCAACCCCAAAACCGCCCCCTAAACAAGAAAACCCACAGGCCGCTTCTTTTGCAAGAGGCTCGCATCTTCGCTGCTCCATGGGCCTGCGCCACAGAATGAAAGGGGTTTAGGGGTGGAACTCTGTTAAATTGAATGAAGCGATTTAGGATTTAGGGGCAGAGATCTGTTAAGTTGCTGCAGTTTAGGCTGTAAAGGGGGTTAGGGTTGAGGGGCGGGGCTCTGTTAGATTAAGGCGGTTTAAGCTGCAAGGGGGCTTAGGGTTTAGGGGTGGAGCTCTGTTACAACTCCTAGCTTTTCTGCTCCGCCGGCCCTCACAGGCTCCAATACAAAGCTCTTGCGGGGTTTTGCTACTTTAGGGTTTAGGGTGGGGCTTGGGGTTTAGGGTTCAGGGTTTAGGGTTTAGGGGCGGTTGACATGGCCACTGTGTTGGCTATGATACACTCTTTAGGGTCCGGGGTTCACAGGCACTACGGTTCAGGGTAGCTTGTGGGGGGCTGTGACTTTATGCTTCATGTCTGTTGGGTTGTGCAAGGCTTCTTGTTCTGGGCTTGGTGGAGTTGTTTTCATAGGGGTAGGGCATGTGAATTGCAAATCAGCGTGACCCAATCGCCCAGGGCAACATCGAAAATTCAAGGATCAGCGATATGGCGTACAGAAACTGCAGGCTGCGGTGGATACGACGTTGCAAATTACCATGGCGCAAGACACATGCTCGCATGGATGCCCACGGCCCATGTCTCACCTAGTACATTAAGAACCTTACACCCTAACTAAACGGGCCTACAATCCAAGATGTCCGAAACATCCAATGTCCAATTGCATCGTACAGCCGCCGAAGTCTCAAAGAAAGGCCCCAGAGCAGCAAAGAGTGCTTTTCCCGCACGCACGATCTCGCAGAGCTTTCATCGATGTATTTTGTCTGTCTCGAATTTCTGGGGGTCCTGGTACAACCTTTCGAAAAAGCAGAAATGAGAAGCCAGGGAACTGAAAAGAAGGACATGAGTTTCGACCATTGCCACTTCCACCCATGGTGGTAGGGTTCAAGGCTGAGGGTTTAGGGTTGAAGAATGGGTTTAAAGAATGGGGGGCCTAGGCCTGGGGGTTAGGGCATGACACCATCGCTTCGCGAAGTCAACATCCTGCAGCCTTTGAGGTAAGAACAGCGGCAGCAATGGACGCTCATCATCGTTGCATGCAGTCTAAAGAATGATGGTAGCAGTATTGACAAAACTAGAAACAATGCTTTTAAGATGTTTCTGATGCCGAGTTTGGGAGTGCGCTGATAGACAGGATCCTGGGTCCACAGCCAAAGCCTAGAATTTACGGTTGACAATCACAGCATCTTAAATCGACGACTTCCACCAACCCGGTGTCACTAAGGCCTACCTTCGGTTGGCGTCGTATAGCTTATCCAATTGAGCAGAACCCCCGTTGACACTCAGTCGGCGTGCTTCTTGGTGATTTTCCACTCACTAGGTTGTGAGTCTTGAAGTTGCTTCACCAGCGACCTGAGCTTGGCATTTAAGATAGGGGGGCTTCGTTTTATCGGGTCTTGAAGATAAGGATTCTACTGTGAAAAGTTTAGACGGAGCTCCACCGGGACCGAGAGTTGTCGCACAGATTTGTTCATGGAGTCTCGGAAAATTCAACCGACCCACGATTTAGCGTAGTAGCGCTTCGAGTTCATAATTTCGTCTGCACGGGGATTATAGGGTCTAACTAAACTGTGCCGCACTAGGCTTACGTACGAACATTGGACTACTGCAAGAGCTAACCGCTCTTCCCGGGACAGATACGGATTGTTGAAACTGTCTATGGAGCTTGTATGGAGCTTCGTCTACACACACCTGGCATGCTGGAAGATCCTGCGCTGCTTAATTATGAGCTCTATGCAACCTCATAGAACCATTTTGAGACCCCTTATGGGAATCAATTTGCATCCTGTACTACAAGCAGTACTGCAGCCAAAAGGGCTTGGTCAGGACGAGCCAAAGCACGCCCAACACAGCACACCTTGGCGCGTCCCGGGGTGATCTTGGCAAGGTGACGCGTGCTACAAGGGAACTCTCAGGTTCCGCAAACGCGTATGTATTTTTCGGAGCCTGAATATGGTACTCCCTACATGTCTCTAAAAGTGTATGTCGCTGTTGGAAATAATATTCAACTGTTAATTGCTGGGTGGGGCAGTATCCAACGGCAAAAATCTGCGGATTGTCCCTAAGCCCGAAACCCTTAAACCCGAAGCTAATTATCCCTGGCTGCTGGCCTGCCTTTGACTGACCCTTCCTGTAGCTCAGGCCCCAGCCGGCCTGGTAGTTTGTTCAAAAGACGTCTTCCCAAAACTGCCAGAGGATAAAATGAGAAAGTCAGACCCTAAATCCTCATCCCTACACACTAAACCCTATCCCAAAGCAGCCCCTGAAAAATGGCTTCTTGAGGGTTTTTGGGGCGGTCGGTCCCGAGGATCACAGAGAAGGTAGAGTCCACGGGCTTGAAGACTCAGGCCGTCGTCATTGATGTCATTCGTTGAACCAATGAAAACTAATGACGTAATGACTTGACTAAGAATGAATAACATTGTCGTCATGACGTATTCCTTAGTAGTATTTGGATGATCTAATTTACATACTATTACTGGAACATCTCTATTAACATGAGTAATATCTACACCATACGTTTATTTCTGTCTGAAATTTACGATATATTGCATTAGCTGTTTCATTAACATTACTTTTCACAAACTCTAAGACTGAATAAAAAGCATTGTTAAATGTATTATCATGTATAAGTTGTTATGCCAAAACATTACATGTTCTGTATTCCAATCTGCGGAATTACAACAAATCAAATTTGAATAAGTTTCTCTCGTCGTCATTACTTTAAGTTTATTTGCATATATATATATATATAAGTATTAAAACTGCGGGGTTATCATTATCATAAACTGTAGATTTTCAGTGATTATTTCACTATCTTTTGAATAATGTAACAAATCTATAGATGTCTCAGTGTGTGTCTTGGGTATAGGGTTTAGGTAGAAACGGCTGCTTGCTGCAGGAGGTTGGCTTGGATTGAAGTGGTAGTTTGGAGTTCTGTCAGAGAGTGTATAATGCCTACCGGCCCTACCGTTATCGGGCTATGGCGTGGGCCCTTCCTCAGCTCTAAGTAAGCTTCCTAGGTTCCCCAGTAGCCCCTTTACAACAAGGGTACCCATGTTCCTACTGCTCGCTTTTTTCTTTGGTGTCGCCACAGGCACAGCACCGTCACCACGTAGAAGCCGTCGTACTGGTAGCTGCAGCCGTCGCCCTTGCAGGAGAGGGCCTCGCATTCAGAAGGATTCGAGTGCAGAGTTCGAGGTTCAAAGCTTGAATCCAACATGGAGGCGCAAATAGCTCGAATGGGGTAGTAGGGTTTGTTATACTATATCTATCTTAGGAACTATAACGGGGATGCTATTACCCGGAGGGTCCAAGTACCCAAATAGTAGGGTTTTAGGTCCCAAAATCCATATTCTGAAAGGTTGTGGGATTAGGGTTACCACCTATTCCGACCTCTACATTGTGCTTAGGGCTTGGGGAACTGAGCTTGTCCTTGCAGATCTGGCCCCAAAGACACCGCCTTTTCTCGGAACCCGTGACCGTGGACCCGAAACTCATAAGTTCCTGAAGTACCCTGGGGCTCCAAACAGCCCAAAGTAGGTATTATTTATAGGTGTTAAAGCCCAAGGTAGCATATTTATAGACTGCAGAGCCCAAAGTAGGTACTATTCGCAGACTTTGGAGCACAAAGAAGGTTTATATATTATTTATAGACTTTAGAGCGCAAAGTAGGTGTATTTGTTGACTTCAGAACCCAAAGTAGGTATTATTTAGACTTTAGAGCCCAAAGTAGGTACTAGCTGTATGTTTGGAGTCTTAGGAGTATATATTTTTCATGGCTAGAGCGAGTAAAGGATGCCTCTCTACACCCTAAGCTCTTAAAGCCCTAAACTCCTCTTCAACTCTAAACGTAACCCGTGAAGCCCTAAACCCTTAGACCCTAAACCCTAGAACTTTCGGCTCCCGAAGTCCGGATTCGATTGACTTCTGCAAGGAGCTAGAAGTCACTGTTGTCAATTATTGTGAATATCTTCGCTTCAAATTCAATCTTTCTCTGTATCCTAGGCGTTAAATTTGGGCCACACTTTCTTGGAATCGCACAACTCTAAAACCCTTTAAGAACCTAAAACTAACCCTAAACCCCGGACCATGAAGCCCACGCCCTTCTGGCTGAGGATGGTCACCGACGCCGATACGTACGTGCGCATCGCCGCCTCGGAGTGCTTGAACTCCATGGGAGTCAAAGCTGCCTCTCAGGCAGGGTTGGGGTTTGGGGTTTAGGGTTTAGGAGGGTTGGGGTTTGACGCATTGAGGGCCTCCGGGCTAATGGGGTTTGAAAGGGTCTCTAGCTTTTAGGGGTAATTAAGGCTAAGGGTTTAGTGCCCTTGTTTGTGTTTGTGGCATGACAGTGAGACCTAGGTTCCTGCAGTCGTACCCTGATTGGGGTTCGTCACGGTGTAGCATGTCGGGCCACGTCACAGCTGCCAGATTAGGCGAAGCGTCCGGGGTCGCGGCCCGTGATCATCCCTAAACCCTAAGCCCCTAAACGTTCCATAGATCCGAATTCAGAACCTGAGCGTGCTGAGAGGTTCGAGTTTCGGGTGAAGCGTTTTTTTGTTTTTGTTTTATCGCTTGGTGGTGAAGGTTCTCTGGTATTGGTTCCTTGTAAAATATACCCCCGAAGAAGTATATACTTTTCCCAGTGGACTTCTGAACATTGAGCAGCGTAAACAAAAGCCAAGTTTTTGCAGGTCGCCACCTTGGGCAAGAGCTTAGCGAATAGCAATCCCGGTGTCGTGGCTGCTGCAGCACATGCCCTCACGAGCCTTGGCTTCCGTAGGCTTGTGGGGTATACCCGTAGCCGAAACGACCTAGCTTATCGGGTTCCTTATGATGGTTTCTATTTATAGTGCCTTTAATAAGGGTAGGTCTATTGGGCCACAGATGGGGCTTGCAGGGTTTAGGGGTTGAGGGGTGCAGTGTTAAGGCTGCAAGGCTCTGGAAAGGCTTTGCATACGGGGAGGAGGATGGCGTTCAGGGTTTAGGGGCATTCTGGCTGGAACTGGGAACGCTTGTATACAGCCACCACGGTGTATGAAAAGAAGCCATCAGCAGTGATCATAGGGGCCCTTTGCAGGCAGTAATCATGGTGCTATTGCAGAAAGTCATGACGAAGAAATGCAATTTCTAGCGCTTGGTTGCTGATCCTGAATCGAAATACTGGAGCTGCTGAGAGTTACGACGCGTCTTCTAGCTCGATCCCTTTCAGCTAGTCGTGGAGAGATGATTTTGAGCCCCTTTTAAGTGAATTTCTCGAGAGCACGATCGCTAGTTTCGAATGACGCAGATGCAGTTGTTGACAGCTCTCATCTGCAGGACGATGGGCCCATCCGCTGCCGATTATGTGCAGCCACTTGAGGCAGCGCTGTCTCTCGAGGCGGAAGATATCTCCACCCACATGCTCACCGCAGCGGGTGTCATGCCCAAGACGCCGGCAGTGCTGCGAAAGCCTCTGGTTTCAAGGAATTTCATGGAATTTACGTTGCCATAATAGCGCTCTGTAGTAGATGATTTGATGGCCTTGTATGGTAACTTAAAGTATACTCCCTAAAACTGCCTAAAACTGAACTCTAAACCCTAAACCTTTAATTGATGGTAACTTAAAAAACGTAAAAATTCCCTAAACCCTAAACACCTCCAAGCACCCTCACAACAACCCAGGCCGGCTTGTGCAGCCGCAGCCGCCCTGGGCGTCCTGGGCAGCGCAACTTCCGTCGCGAAGCTCATGGAGCTGCTCAGCTCGAAGGACCTCTCCCTTGGCTCAGAGTAGGGGAGATAAGCGATGATATCTGTAACATCTCGTGTATACATAAATAAATATATATATATATATATATCTATATATATAATTATATATATATATAGCTATAACTATAAATATAGAAGTAAATACATAAATACTATATATATATATACATGTATATGTATATATATATGTATATATGTGTGTGTATATACATATATATATATGTATATGTATATATGCATGTGTATCTATGTATAATTTTGTATACATATTACATATATATATATATATGCATGTGAATATATGTATATACAAAAGGCATTAATCTAGGTTGAAGTTCTTATATGCATGCATACATGTGTATATATATATATATTTATATCTTTATATATATATATGTATACACGTCATAGTGTTGTGTGTATATACATATTTCTGCAAAAAGTGTGTGTGTATGTGTATATATGTATATATACCATATATGTGTATATAAGTATGCATACATATATATATATACATATATATATATGTATATATATATATGTATATGCACGCGTATGTATGTATGTGTATATATATATGTAGAGAGAGAGAGAGGCGTGCATATGTATATATATATATACACACACTAGAGTGTATAAGCTTTGACCTCATGTGTGTGTATATATATACACACATGAGGTTCATTAACTAATTATGTAAATAAGAAATAAATACAAAAACACACAAATAAATAGATAAATGAATAAATATATTTTATATATTCCTACACACACACACACACACCAGCAGGACTGGGAGATCAGAGCCGCTGCCGTGATGGCCCTGAGCCAGATGCAGGTGGGTTCTGACAGCTCCCGCTGCTGGGTTCTGGAGGAAGTCCGTTTAGCCTAGACCTTCCGATATCCCTTAATTTGGGTTTTGGGGTTTTGGGTTTTAGGGTTTGGGGTTTAGGGCTTAGGAGTATGCCCTCAATCATACGAGGGAACCTACTATAATTTAAGCTAGACTCCTTAATTAGGGGATATTGGAAGTTAGGGTCCCGAAAAGGGTTCCGTAAGGGTTTAGGGTGTATGCATTTGTATAATTTCAGTCACTGTAGTAGGCACCCATAGTAAATAAAATGGCTTCCTTCTCATGGCGAAACCCTAAACCCTAAATTAAGTTCCCTAACAAGCCCTACGGGTCCAAGTACCTAGTAATCATATACACTCCCAAATAGTAGCCTACACAACTCCGAAGTACCTAACTATTGGGTGCTTTGGACCCTTTTTTGGGAAGAACCCTACATGAAGTTCCCTACCAATAAACCTTAAACCCTAAAGCCTAAATGAAGTTCCCGAACAAGAGCCCAGGATTCGAGTCTCAGTTGACGGATCTCCTGAAAGACCCCGCCCCAGAAGTCTCCGCGGCCGCTTGCAAAGTCTTGGGTCAGATGCTGGGCACCGAGTTGGGAGGATAGTTGTTATGATTCCCTTCTATGCTTTTTTAATAGCATGGAACCCAAAGAACCCAAAACCCTACACCCATCTACCAACCTACACATACTATAGACCCTACACAGCCGGTACTTTCACCCCAAATACATAAGCCCTAAACCCATAAACTAACCCTAAAGCCTAAACCCCAAATCCCTAAGCCCTAAACCCATAAACGAACCCTAAACCCCCAAATCCCTAAGCCCCAAACCCCTAAACTAACCCTAAACCCCCAAAATCCCTAAGCCCTAAACCTTGTTCTATAAACCCTAAACCCCAAATCCCTAAACCGATAAACTAACCCTAAACCCCAAAATCCCTAAGCCCTAA